>JAUTBV010114168.1:0-13888 GCA_032361325.1 Lepetodrilus fucensis
AGAGAGAGAGAGAGAGAGAGAGAGAGAGAGAGAGATAGATAGATAATATAACATATTATTATCATTATTCAAAGCCCTTTGATCTAACTATAACATGTAATTATTTACCCTTTCTGTTATATTCAAAGTTTGAACATGACTTGACCAATGCAGAACGCTGTACGCTACTGTATGTCCCTTACCTAATGCTTTATTTCTTCGACTTAGGCTACCCACTTTAGGCTTAGATCTAATAAATTATTACAAGAATTAATTTGTCGAGATTTAGGCAAAATAATGTAGGCTGTTATTTAGGCCTATTAATTTTTCTCATTTTAAAAATCTTTGTCAAAGACTTCGAAAACCACGTGCATTTCGTGTTAATGGAGTGACGTCACTGGCATTGATTGGACTACAATAGCGATGACGTAATCAGATGTTACTGACGTTAAAATTAATGTCGCTTTTGGCATAGATTATAATCTATGCTTTTGGCAACTAGCTGAGTTTTGCGTTGATTATGATGCCGGTTTTATCGTTTATCCAGCATGTATTTATCGTGTTGGGTCCAGTTTAGCTGTTCTCATGAAGCTGCGACAAAATGGCCATTTTAACATTCCAACTAGAAGAAGAGAAACGCCTGAAGATTGGACTTCTCGCATCCGTGCTGTCTCTACTCTGTATATTTCCGTCCATCGTGTTATTTGCCGCAGGAATCTACATCCAAGTCTACGACCAGGCCAAAGTCATATTCGTTGAAGACCTCGACACGTCCGTTTTACCAGCATTTTTAATAGGGTTCGGCATATTGTGTATCATAGAGAATTATGCAGTTGGTGCGTTGCTATTTTTGAGTAGAAGAGAAACAAAGAGAGAGTCTATCAATTCGTTTTTATTCCCATTGGTAATAGTGGGACTTGTTCTTTCATTGTTAGTAATGCTTGTGGGGATCTTGTGCTTTGTTCAGATTTCACAATTGAGCAGTTCCTTCGAGAAGGGGATACAATCAGCAATGAGTCGGTACAACAAGGATGTGAACATAAAGGAAGAAATTGACATTCTTCAAATGGATTACGCGTGTTGTGGTAACGATGGATACAAAGACTGGTTCTCTTTACCTTGGATGCATAGAAAAACGTATGACAAATTTAAAATAGTTTTAATGTTGGTCTATCTTGATGCAGGTGTATTCTCATTTGTGAATTTTCAAGTTAATAAAATCTCTTCAAACTGCTGCCAATAATTAAAATATTAAACACTTTTTTCCTCATATATTCTTCTATAACGAGTAAATTAGATGGCAAAGAGTATACATTTTAACAAATGGATCATGCAGAACAACAAAGGTGTGCATACCTTCTCTTCAAACTGCTCCCGATAATTAAGGTATTAAACACTTTTTCTCACATCTTCTGCTAACGAGGAAATTATATGACCAAGAGTATACCTTTTAACAAATGGATCGTACAACACAACACAAATGTGTATACCTGATAGCCTACAATACAAGGTAAATCTAATACATCTGTTTCAGGTCTCGTCGTTCGGCGTCCAAGCACGATGACGTTCCTTTCAGCTGCTGCAACCCCGACTCCGGACGTCCGTGTATACATGACTCCGTGCACAACAACCGCCGTCACTTCAATTACAACCACAAGACGGACATCACCCTCCACCGGACCGGATGTCGACAGGCGTTGACAGAGCTGTACGGAGACGGCATGTTCTTTCATGTCGGGTCCTTGGCCATCAGCATATCACTAATACAGGTGTGCATGGTTGACAGTGTTGGTACCTTGTGTACATGGTGTAGGCTGTATATCTGCTGTAGGCTACCCTCCATGTCGATGTACGGTGGCATTCATGATGCGTGTGTTTGTGAACCAGAAATGTCATATATGAAGTACCTATACACTTTAGACTGCATGTTACATGTCTTAATTTTGAACGCTTCATAATCACTGAGGGGTCTGTGATATCTTGGACACGATAACTTAATGAAAGACGTCTTGGTGTAGGCATGGTACAAATATGTGTAACCTGCTGATTAATCACAGTGTACGAGGTCTATACATGGTTCTGTAAGTAAGCACAGTGTACGAGGTCTATACATGGTTATGTAAGTAAGCACAGTGTACGAGGTCTATACATGGTTATGTAAGTAAGCACAGTGTACGACGTCTATACATGGTTCTGTAAGTTAGCACAGTGTACGAGGTCTATTCATGGTTTTGTAAGTAAGCACAGTGTACGAGGTCTATACATGGTTCTGTATGTTCCTAGAGATCCCTGTTCTTGTTTCAGCTTATTGCTGTGGTTCTGACCCGACTCGTGCAGACGTCGTTCGCCAAAGCAGAAGAGAAGGGAGACATGTTCGACACAGCTCCGGGATACATATTTGGCGCTCCCGATGATGACGGTATGAAGCAGCATTCAAAATTGAAACATTACATGCAGTCTATAGTGTAGTGTCACTTCAATTACGCCAGTCTTCCACTAGGCCTACTATTGTTAAAGTTGGAGAATCCAAGTGACAACTGACATGTATATATGACTTGTCCTGTCGTGGCATTCTCAAGAACGTAGGGCTATACCGTCGTTTTCTGTTTTTAAATTCAGATGGGAAAACTGATGGGGAAACTTGCGGGGAAACTGATAGGGAAACTGGCGGGGAAACTGGAGGGGAAACTGGAGGGGAAACTGGCGGGGAAACTGGCGGGGAAACTGACGCACTCCTAACGGAAATGTCGGACTCTACCTTCGACGAGGAACCACTGTATGAAAACATTGACGACATGCGAGTTGGATTAGCCAACAATGAGAACGGTAACAGCAGAATGCACCACCCGGAAGCCAGAACCTACTACGTTAAAGAAACTCCTGATAAAAGAAGTGACGGAACAATCAAGAATACACCGCCGTCACGACATGACAAGACACACAGGACATCGCTCGTTTCTCGGAATAATGATGAAGAATTAACGACTGGTGTTGCAAGGCGCCAGTCTCTACCTCTAGACAGTGTGGCCTCATACACAGACCCCGCAGGACGTGCTTGTAGGTCTATGTCCTCCCTGGATCAGTACTACGATCGTATTCATTCTACGGACATGGTACCCGCGGTAGATAACATACCAATACCAACTGGCTCGTATACCACGCAGAACTATTATCCTAATGGGCAAAGCCAGCACGGACTGCCAGCTACATTGGGCTATCCGTCTAGATCATTCCAGGAACAGTTTAACCAGCGACCGGAAGTAGTACCCCTAACGCAAGCGCCCGCCATTCCAACGTTTCCTGAAAGCATGAACACGCTCTCTTCATCAGGTTTATTCTTCCAGACATCCCCAGGTCATGCAGGTATATAGTATGCTTTCTACCACTCTGTCTGAGCAATCTGTCTACCGCCCAGAAGAAAGCTACCGAATTCAACTGACAATGTTAATTTTGCACATCTTACTATGTATAGCCTTGTACGTACAAACAAGTCTAGTCTCATTAACATCATATTTCAACTGTCCCTATTTATCAGAGGAGTGTATAATTGAACCTTTTCTATTGTACATTCAGACAATGAGGCTCGAACTCTCCCACGGCCGAATATGGGGACCTTGTCTGGAGGCCATGTCTACGAGAGTGTTCACCAGATGATAGGTGGACCAACACACACTACGAACGAGATGCAGAGCAATACCAACCCGTACATTTATGAAACTACAAACAGGCCTACGGGAAACCCTGGAACAATGGCGAAGAACAGGAAGTCGCCAAGTCAGGAAGCTCGGGTTCCTAGACGTCTGCCATCCCTTCCTAAGGACAGTGTAAACTCGTATACGAACCACACGCAGCGGGTCGGTGGGACCATTCCTTCCAAAGATAATTTCTACAGTCATATTTCTTCTGCAGATGTCTTACCTACCGAGTATACCCACAATACTATGCCATCTACGAACAATATATACGAAACCTCCATACCCGCGGTACTGCAAAATAGGCCTGCATCTGTACCTTTAGCGAGATCACCTGAGATACATCTGAAACGGCGACCGGAAGTAATACCCCTAACACAAGCGCCCGCCATTCCAGTTTTCCCTGAAAGCATGCACACGCTCTCTTCATCAGGTTTATTCTTCCAGACGTCCCCAGGTCATGAAGGTATATAGTATACTTTCTACCACTCTGTCTGAGCAATCTGTTCTACTGCTAATGTGGCCCCAGAAGAAAGCTACCGAGTTCAACTGACAATGTTAAACGTGTACATATTTACTACACGTACATAGCCTAAATTTTAGTAGGTATGAACAAGTCAAATCTCAATAAAATCATACTTCAGCTATCCTTCTTTATAAATTGGGGCTCAATACCAACCAAATATCAGAGGAACCTTATCGTTCAGATGTTATTTAAAGTATGCTATAGATTAATCAGTCTGAAGCAGCTCATTTAAGCTCTGTTATTTTGCTGTTGTTTACAAGTTGTTTACAAGTTGTTTCGTTAACGACAGTAATTTGACAATTAAGAGAGATCGTATACTCTCTGCTTTCAAAAGGTTTTGAGAAACTTTCAAGTGTAGTCTACCCAATATGCTTACCAATATAATATATATCTTGTAATCATGGTAATATAATGCTTACCACTTTTCGTTGCAATATTTCAATACCATTGTTGAAGCCTTAGAATTTAAAAGCGGAATGTATGGTTTGTCCTATCCTATCATTTGACGACATTTGACTTGAACTTGGTATTTGTATAATTGAACTTTTTCTATTGCACATTCAGATAATGCAGCTGGAACTCTGACACGGCCAAATATGGGGACCTTGTCTGGAGGCCATGTCTACGAGAGTGTTCACCAGATGATAGGTGGACCAACACACACTACGAACGAGATGCAGAGCAATACCAACCCGTACATTTATGAAACTACAAACAGGCCTACGGGAAACCCTGGAACAATGGCGAAGAACAGGAAGTCGCCAAGTCAGGAAGCTCGGGTTCCTAGACGTCTGCCATCCCTTCCTAAGGACAGCGTAAACTCGTATACGAACCACACGCAGCGGGTCGGTGGGACCAATCATTCCATAGATAATTTCTACAGTCATATTTCTTCTGCAGATGTCTTACCTACCGAGTATACCCACAATACTATGCCATCTACGGACAATGTCTACGAAACCCCCATACCCGTGGTATCCGCTGTAGGTAATATGTCGATAACAACTAGCTCAAATAATACTCAGAACTATTACCTCAACGGACAAAACCAACATGTACTGCCAAATAGGCCGACATCTGTACCTTTATTAAGAGCACCAGAGGTACATCCGAAACGGCGACCGGAAATGGAAACCCTAATGCAAGCGCCCATAGCTCCGGAGTTTCCCGAGAGAACGCACACAGTGACGTCATCGGGTGGGTACATCCGGAACAGTCAAGCTGGTGAACATACAGCAGTCAAACGGTCCGTGTCCTTCTACAGATAAGCTCAACTTGGAAGAAGTATGCTGATTTGAACTGACAATCTTGAGCGTTTTGCATATCTCACGACATTCTAGCCTCCATAAACAAGTATACTAGTGAACCTGCTAATGTATATGATGTTCATATATTTCGTTTGACATTTAAAATGTTCGTAAGCCGAAGCAACTAATACCAAATGTCTTGTTGTTACCATGCAGTTTCATAAACGACGTAATTCTTTATTACGTCACAAGAAGATAGGTTGGACGACTGTATATATCTACTTTAATCAAAGTGCAGATTTGTTTCACAAACACAGATCAAACATATCAATGCGGAGTATTAATTATAAGCTCTTTTTCACACGAATTTGAGACGCAATTTACATATTGACACAATGTACAGCCTATACTATGCAAATCATTTGTGCATACACATTTCCGCGGCTTTTTATTCAATCATTGCGGTTATATTATTTGTGTGCCCTGATTAAAGTACAACATGACCTGTAATTATGTGCATGGTAACATATAATTAACAATAAAGAAAAAGTAGCGTGAATATTTATATTTATTATCTAATACAATCTGTATATAGATTCCTGATGCTTACATGTCATGTTGGTGCATGCATATTCACGACAATGTTATACAATGTATACTTGTAGAATTAAAACAGATAGCTTTCAACAAGAGCTATGACCTCCATCACGTGACCGCCGAATGTGTTGACCAAAGACTTCACAGCATTTGGTATCTGAGAGGTACCACATCGAACGTACAGCATACACTGGGCGAAAGTTTCCTGTAAACCACGCTTCCTTGTACCTTTCCAGGAAGTCTGATTCTCAATGGCAACTTTGAAGACGTCTTTGCTAGTTATGAGACGTTGTTTGAAGCCGGGGTAGATCCTGCATACCTCGTCCTGTAGCTGACGATGCTCCAGGAGCACCTGCAGAACCTCCAGAGCTTCCAGAACCTCCAGTGCATCCAGAACATCCAGAGCATCCTCATCAACCGGGCTCATGTGGCGGTTCTTCTTGATGCTTATACCGGAGTGTTGACTGTCGCAACCATGCTGCCGTAACTTCTCTGAACAAAGTCCTGGCTGACTGATTATGGCTTCTGACGACGTCTTCGCATCCAGTAGACGGAAGTCCGGAAACAGTTCCGTCAGCTCTGGGTCATTGCAGATGGCTTGAAGGATATGATGGGGATTTATTCGATTTGGTTTGTGCGCATTTTGTGCTACAGCTTGGTGTAATATTTCTGCGATCAGATATTCCAGGACTCCTGCTAGATACAAGCCTGCTCCCAAACTGACATCAATGCCATCATCCGCGTCACCATTGGCATCATCATCCGCGTCATCATCAGCAATAGTTAAACTGGTCTCAGGTACACTTGCCATAATTGTTGCAGCTTTGCTTTTATCCCTTTACGAGGACTGCAAATAAATATAATTTGCTAAAGCCCTGTTCACATGCATACATTTGCATACGTGCACAGTTGTTTGCATACCTGCAAATCTTTGGTCATGTATGAACATTTTCATGTGAACGGGGCTTTCGTAACATACTAAATGTGTGACATGGAAATGTATGCATGCATAAACTATAGTTTTTAGATTGGCATTTTCCTATGTATCAACATTATATTCAATATTCACGCTGATTTTATTGTATTTGATTTTTATCAGTGTTGTGTATATAAACTTTAAAAGAGGTTTCCACTATATGGCATTAAAATAAAACATTATATTTTATAATAATGTATCATGACTTTATTCAGTTACTATTGCACTTGTGTCAACAATATACTAATTATATAAATACCAGTAGTCTGAGTGTATGGGAACATATAATACTGTTGGTGAGGTTTCTATTTAAAGTAATATACGTTACAAACGAAACAATAACTACAGACCCACACCCCAATCTCTCTCTCTCTCTCTCTCTCTCTCTCATACACACACATACACGTACACGCGCGCACACACACACACAACACACACACGCACGCACACGCACACACAACACACACACACACGCACGCACGCACACACACACACACGATAAACGGATGCAACAGAACAAAGTGCATGCATTTGCTGGTACTATAGTATACTGTAGCATTGGTATACACGATTTAGCATACACACCTAAAATTGAAGCTGCGTATGTATACACGCATAGGCTATATTCATATAGTTTATTCAAATATGTGCCGGGTCGTTTATTTGATGACAATGTTATTCTACACATACATTTACCTATCTTTATTCAAATTCATTATGGGCAATATAAACAATAGCCTACTCGTTATTCGGGATTACAGAACATATTTCCTTCGTGAAATTAATTTCACTCGGGAAAGATAATCCTTCGTAACTCGTGGATTATTGTCTATGATAAGCAACTCATTTTAGGTGCAATGAGTAGCAGTAGCCCACCGTGTTCAAGTTAAATTGTATTTGAAATTATCATGATTAATTTACTAGTCGCCGCTCTATATCTATATGAAAAGTTGCATATGTAAGCTAGGCCTATATCACTCTAAATATTATAATGTGCATCTAACACCGGATATTACTAATCGGGAATTATCCAATAAAACATGAGTGGTTGCATGTATTAAATAAGTATTTTACATACCAAAACTTGCTAAAGCGACGTCGTTCAATAGCCGACTATGCCTGGCTTGACCCACGCTAGAGACACACCTTTCTTGACCCCCATGAAAGAACTTTGTGTCGTCATGTCTATTTTTAGTATCCTCATTATGTAATTTCCTCATTATCTTATGGTGGTATACATCTCAGTCATCTGAATGCAACAAGACAAGTTCCAACCTATTGTAGCAGACATTGCTGGTGGATGTGCTGGGCGATAAAATAGTTTTATGAAAAATGTAGGCCTATTCAATGTAATAGAAACTAAAATTGAAACCAACAAACATCGCCAAATTAAACTTGCATTAATCAAGAATACAAACAAAGTTGTTTAAGAAAACAATTATATATGCGACAAGAACTTCTAAATTTAAAAGTCTTTATTGTGTGATGTCTATGGAGTGGCATTATAATAAGCAGTGTGCTTCTTGGCCAATATTCATTTTCAATTTACTTTGGAAATAAAACACCATCTTTACATATAGTAATAATAATTTGGAAGTTCTTATCGCATATATTTTTCAATATTTCTTGAAATAAAAAGAGATTATTTCTTGGTGAAATATTGTTTGTAAACACTGGTGAAGACCTTTAAAGCTACTGGGGATTCCAGGAAATGACGTCAAAGCTATATTTAGCTCGGGGAATGCCTTCAACAGTCAAGATGGCTACATTATGTGGTCGATTGTTGTCGTCTGTTTTGTTGAAACCACGAACAGCAGAATCACTTAACATCATAAGATGTTTGAGGGTTTGTATATAAATTATCCAGGATAAAAAATACAACTGTATTTACTCAAGACCAATTGTGTGGGAAAACTAGATAATAATGTTTTGATTTTTTTTTCTTATCAAGATTAGTGTTCGTTTACAAAATACAATACATTTTAGCTACAACTCTGTGAAGCTATCGAGATGCAAATGTGACAGTTGAACTGCTTTATAAACGCATTGATTTGTATTGAGCAGTTGAATGTATATAATCATGCATAACCTAAAATTAAGTACTCAATGTCGTTCAATGCAATCAAATTCTAGTTCAAACGTGTCAAGATAGTAATCACTAGTAGGAGATGATACATTATTATTGTGTGACGTTTGGGGTTACAAATCTAATGGGCTGAAGGTACTAGTGCGAATTCCAATCTTAGTTCGCATGGTTTAGCTATTAATTTAGTTCATCACCCCTAAAATACTGTGGAAAATGACAAGTTATTAAACATGTTAAGTCCAACTCACACACACGATCATTCAACAGTATGAGTTCACCCTTAGCTTTCAAGTTAGGGAATCAAAATATATCTTCAAAATAATGTTATAAATAAAGTTGTACTTTATAATATTCCTGAGATTAACATGACTATTCTTGCATCATACATTTGACCCTCTTGAATGTATTTTAGGGTCATTTAACTGCTTGAAGAACAAGTCAAAATATGCTGATTTTGCATATTAGCACCAACACTGCATGTAATATGGTTTTATCTTCAGGTTATATTTATATTTATAATATTTCACTTTGATTACCAAATAAGTTTTCTTTTGGTCACTATAATTTGTGAGAGAACAAAATTGTTTGTTTGTTTATTTACTTATAATAAAACTACATGGATGAAACTAAAATATGTGAAAATGTATACCATTGGCATTGAAATTTGTTATTCGACTAGTACTATTACCATATATTTTACTATTTAAACATGATAAATAATAAAATGGCATATTTAAATATATATATAATGAATATTTTTATTTATTAGTTGGCATATTATTATTATTTTTAATCCAACTAGGTTGGCGATCGACTTCCTGACATCAACGTTTATGGCGACAGCCCAGGTGATGTCATCAATCCTGTGGAGCTGTACAAGGGAAAGAAAGGAGTGCTGTTCTCTGTGGTCGGGGCGTTTACACCCGGCTGTACACAGGTGAGTCACGTTTACACCTGGCTGTCCACAGGTGAGTCACATTTACACCCGGCTGCACACAGGTGAGTCACATTTACACGCAGCTGTACACAAGGTGAGTCACGTTAACACCTGGCTGTACACAGGTGAGTCACGTTTACACCCGGCTGTACACAGGTGAGTCACGTTTACACCTGGCTGTACACAGGTGAGTCACGTTTACACCCGGCTGTACACAGGTGAGTCGTGTTTACACCCGGCTGTACACAGGTGAGTCACGTTTACACCTGGCTGTACACAGGTGAGTCACGTTTACACCTGGCTGTACACAGGTGAGTCATAGGGAGGAGAATGAGATGCTTTAGATTCCACCCAGAATAAACATTACAGAGTTCCACAAACGTGCTGAATTGTCATTGTTCAGTGGTTTCAATAGGTGCCGGCAACCGGCAAAATTGTCCGGCTATTTCGGAGCATTTCCCTAATTTTGTCGTCTACTTTCAATCTTGCTGATACTACTTTGTAGATGAAAGTATGATTTATGCAGGTCTTTTGCTGCTTACTTTTGCTATTCTGCCACCTACTTCCGATTCTACTGTTATAAGTCTAATATTTTATTGTGTGATACATTTATTTTTCAGTCTCACATACCAGAGTACATAGATCACCATAGGAAGTTCAAAGTAAGTCACATCTAGATGTTTTTCATAATTGTTTAGGTAAACCGACATGTTTTAATTTACTTCACATTTATTACTAAAAGTAAATCTTTATTTTTATTAAAAACTTAATCACAAACATACTTATAAGAAGTATATGATTTTTGAATGGCAATGGATCCTGGTTGAGATATCTCTACAACAGTGTACGACCACTATGAACACTACAACCACTATGAACACTACAAACACTATTAACACTGTGAACACTACAAACACTGAAAACTACAAACACTATGAACACTACAACCAATATGAACACTGTGAACACTACGACCACTATGAACAATAAACACTACAAACACTACGAACACTACAAACACTATGAATACTACGAACACTATGAACACTGTGAATGTATTGCAGGAGGAGGGGTATGATCTCTACAACCGCTATGAACACTACAAACACTATGAACACTACAAACACTACGAACACTATGAACACTGTGAATGTATTGCAGGAGGAGGGGTACGATCTCATCTGCTGCGTTGCCGTTAACGATCCATTTGTCATGTCAGCCTGGGGGCGGGATCTCCACACAGAAGGAAAGGTAGTAATTATTTTCTGGATTTTGTTTGAAATATCACAATGAATAATAATAATAATAATAATAATAATAATAATAATAATAATAATAATAATAATAATAATAATAATAACAATAATAATAATAGTAATAATAATAGCAACAACAGCAACAATAATAATAATAAAAACATTTTACAATATGTACCAAATAAATCATCATAAATCGAATAAATAAACAAACATATAAATAAAATGTAATACATTTAGTATTAATGTATTTGCATGCTTCCTTCAATGTACGGTGGAGGATAAACTCAAGTTATATCTGGTTTGTTTCATTGCAGATCAAGATGTTGGCCGACACACGAGGAGAGTTCACACGGGCAATGGGGATGGAGCTAGATTGTACAAAGCCTATGGGAGGGTGGCGATCAAAGAGGTTGGTTGCAGTTTTACTGTCTCACATCCTGGCCTGTACCTTTCTGATGCGATATTGATAGGATGGGGCGGGGCGGGATGTAGTGCAGTGGTTGAATGTTGGATTTTAGAGCCAAAAGTTCCAGGTTCAAATCCTGCCTTGGGGGCCCGACATCAATGTTCGCGAAAGTTGTACCTTTCTGACGCAGTATTGATAGAATGCCCTGTCTGTAGAGTGGCAATACAGTTATCATCCTTTTTGGATTGGGGTTTAGAGTCGCTTTCTAGAATCTTTCACTAATCACTTGTCGGTATAGGGCAGGAGGAAACCCGCAACATCTGTAGCACTGAATGTTGCAGTAGACCTGCGAGTGGTTCTAAACCCCAATTTTTAAAAAACCCACAAACAAACTTGGAATATGGCACTAAATAATTTTAGCCTCCACTTCCTTTTCTGTTCAGTGTTGATGCTAGGACCATTGTTCAGTGTTCAGTGTTGATGCTATGACCAGTGTTCAGTGTTGATGCTAGGACCAGTGTTCAGTGTTCAGTGTTGATGCTATGTTCTGCAGGTACTCCATCGTGGTTGAGGACAGTGTGATACAGCACATCAACGAGGACCCGGACCACACCGGCCTGGTGTGTCTGCTGTGTATCAAGAACATGAAGACCAAGGTGCAGGCCCAGTCTTGACCTCGCAATGTCCACAACAAAGTCCACAACAAAGTCCACGGCAGTGTCCACAACAATGTACATAAAGGTGTACATAACGATGCACATCTGGGGCATTCCTCCCGTATAGGTGGCAGCACCTGACATCGTGTTTTATTATTCAGAGCTTCCATCGAGACTTTTATCCGTTTCAGTTCCTAATCCTCAGGTTATCTCCCTTGAGTCGCTTGTCTCTTCATTATCTGCCTCGTAGATGCGGTTGTAGCTCTAACGTCTCAGGATTTACATCATCGGTTGTTATTTACTTAATAATGGGTATTAATGCAGCGAGAAACTTTATGCACAAGTATGTTGTCAGTTTACAAAAGTTAGCAATCACATGTTGAAATGGCAGCCATTTTAATTTTGCGGATTTGTATTACACATGTGCAGTGGTCACTTTCAACGGTTAAGTCTGGTTCACTGTCCACACCAAATATTTCACTTTTATATGTTGACAATGGCAAATCTGGAGTTTTAAAAATATACCATGATTTACAGTGAAACTATAGTTATCATTACATCATAAGAGTATAGTAACCGTGTTTGCGAAATAAAATTATGTTGCTTATATTTTAGTATGCGTAGTATTTCATGCAAGATAATCCACAATGCGTTCAAATTCATCATGTTTAGTTATTAGCGTAAGTCAGATCTGATATATTTAATTCATGCATGTTGCTACACAAACTAACATTTAGAAATTTCTTTAATTTTCGTAGGGTTGAATTTCAACTGCTGTAAAATATGATAGATGTGAAATATGTAATACGCTTGTTTGATATTTGTTGCAATGGTTTCAATAGGTGGCGGTAACCGGCAATTTTGTCCGATTACATCCCTAATATTACCGTCTACTTTCAAACTTGCTGATACAACTTTGTAGGTGAAATTATGTAGACTTTTTTCTTCTTACTTTTGCTACTCTGCCACCTAATTCCGAATTGACTGAAACAACTGTGTTGTAAATACATTTCCCTTTATAGATACTAAAGAAATAGATGATAGCTAGATTTCTAATATATTATATCATTTCTATTCAATTTAATTCAGTGGAATTTGATTTACCAGTTGACAGATTTTATGATTAATTTCTTCAGTATTAATATACTGAATGTATTTAAAGCGAAATATATTCTTGTATTGGGCATTCTCACAGTGATAAGCCACTCATCAATCAAATGCAGAATTACCTCAACATGAGGTGTCAGTATTATTGTTTACATATTAACCAGATAATTAGTAATGTTATAACCAATGAAAATTGTCAATATGTTATCCTATTCAGATCTAGAAAAACCTCGACTATTGACCAATCAAAAAGCAAATTTACCTATGCAGAAATTATCATATTAAATAATTAGAGAATAACCCACGAGATACGATTGATTACGGAAAATATGTCCCGAGTGACATTAATGTTCACAGTTCCGAGCTTTAGCGAGGAACTTTGAACATTAATTTCACGAGGGACATATTTTCCGTAATCAA
>JAUTBV010114179.1:0-13888 GCA_032361325.1 Lepetodrilus fucensis
CCCATCTCCAACCCCATCACCTCACCCTTCAACCCCATCACCTCCCCCTTCAACCCTCCCCCTTCAACCCTATCACCTCCCCCTTCAACCCCATCACCTCCCCCTTCAACCCCATCACCTCCCCCTTCAACCCCATCACCTCCCATCTCCAACTGTATCACCTCCCCCTCCACAGCACACGAGTACACCTTCTCTCTCCTACCACCTCTCACTCCCATGCCTCCCCATCCCCTCCACTCCACCTCCACTCCCTCCACTCCCACATCCACTTCCACTTCCTACCTCCCCACCTCCACTCCCACATTCACCTCAACATCCACTTACCACCTCCACGCCCACCTCCACTCCCACCTCCACATCCACTTCCAACCTCACTCCCACATCCACCTCCAATTTCAACCTCCGCTTCCACATCCACCTCCACATCCACTTCCCACCTCCCAACACTGATCACACCTCTATCACACAGTACATGTCTCAACTATCCAGGTTGTCACACACAAACAATGCAGCTTCCAGCTAGACCTGTACCAGTATTCTTGTATGTCACTGACTGCTTTGTGTACTTGTGTCGCCTGTCATTATCATGTTGTATAGATCTGGGATCTACATGCGCTACTGTTAACTGACCCACTACCAATGTCAGCAATGCTGTGCAAGGTTGTGTTTCTGATAGGGCGTTGGTTGTGTCGACCCATCCTACTTGGCAGTTAGTGTTCAGTAATCTATGGATTTGGAGCACATGAAATGACAAATTGTTCATGGTTTATATAGTCTAGTAATACTGGTAGTCCTTGTTAACGGCCTTGGAAGAATTTCTTCTCTCCATTGTTTTTATAATTATATTTACATTTTAACAAAAATATATTTTGCTCTTCGTTTTTTAACATTTTAGGAAAACATTGTAGATTGAGATTTCCAATTAGTGACCTTTAACCCTCCCCATGCTGAAGGCAACAAGAGATTCATAAAGAGCAGTACCTGTGCTTAATCCAGCAGGGAGAGGGTTAACCTATGTATGCAAAGGTGATCTTGTCACTTTAATTACTGACTTAGTCGTGATCTGTGTACAGTGATTTTTCAAATACATTGTTGGTCAACAGAAATGGTTTCGTACATTGTGACTTTTTTTAAAGTGTTTATCTTTAACTGTTTGCAGTGTGATCGTTCCAACTGAAGATATGTTTGACAGTTCTCACCATGAGCTCCACTGGAGGAATTCCCGCTGTTAAAGAACAAATTGGTAGGTTGTCACTGAACTGAACTGAATATTATTCACTCTGGGGCTGGGCTGTGAGTTAACAACAGCATGGGAGGTTTACAGGAGTCCTGACACAATTATAACTATACAACGAAGGCAGATACATATTACAGTTTGAAGGTATCATTAATAATTTTACAGAAGGCAATATACTTTTCTTAGTAGACTGTCTTTCTTAGTGTTGAACAATTCACAAAATTTAAGAATATTAGCACAATTTTAATAGTACTTTGGGATTAGTTTGCATCTAATTTCGTTAAAGGATGGACATTTTAAAATACAATGAAATTCATCACATATATCGTACAAATTACACAATCTACAAATATTTCATGGTGAGGGATATTTTGCCGTTGTTCTGTCTCTATAGGTAAGAAATGGTTGCTAGTTCTGAATATTTCGATATACATCTTTGGTTGTAGTATATCAAGATATAATTCATAATTTAAGCTATCTTTGAATAAAAAATATGATTTTCCTTTGTTCAACAATGTTAAATCTGAAGACCATTTTTGGATATTCTGGTCTTTTAAAATAGTATACAATATTGCTAAGTCCTTTTATATTGGGAATGTGTTGGCATGTAAACAAATAACTCATACCAATTTGATATAATATATGTTTAACATTTAGCAACCATTTTACATTCATTTTATGTACATTTTGGTATTTTTACCATATAATAATTTAGACCAAAAGGATATGGTACGGTTTTAACCAATACATCCCGTGGGATTCACCCTAGTTCACCATATATATTATATACAATGGTGTTGATTTACGAAGGGGTAGTAAAAACTTGATATGAATCTTTTCTATAGACTGGATATTTTCAAAACTGACTTCCTGTTCCACAGAATGACTGTAGCGTTATGCGAGTCATAAGACCCTATAGTTTTGACTCGTTGTGTAGCTCTGAATGATTGTGCTGTAGAACTGAGCTCTCCAGTGCAACATAGTGGAACTCCAAGGTAACCATAACTCAAAATCTTAGCCATACACCACACCCCAGATAGCGAGACAACATTGGGCCATCGTTGGCTGAGCGTTGGTATGTTGGCAAGATACGTTGGCCTAACGTTGGTACACGGTTGATAATTTAACCGTTGGCAAGTTACGTTGGCTCAACGTTGGCAATAATGAATAATCACGTTGGCCCAATGTTAAAAAAACATGTTGGCCCAACGTTGAGCCGATTAGCAAAATTATGTTGGGCCAACGTAGAAATCCAACGATGGGCCAACGAATCATGGAACGTTGGGCCAACATTGTCTCGCTATCTGGGACCATTGCCATGGTTGGAGTTACGGTTGTATGAAAGAATGTTGAAAGCACCTCTAGTCTAAACCCTAATTAATAAAAATAATAAAAATTACTGTAGAGTTGCACTACTTTGTACATGAGAGTCTATGTCTACTAGCATTTTGGATAATTACATAAAAATATGTTTAAAGTTTTAAGAAATCTACAAAAGTAGTAAACTTAATAATGTGCATGTGTATATTGCTCCAAATCCACTCTCAAAAGTGTATGCATATAGAGACCTAATAGATATGGTCTGTATAGTTACTGCAACATTCAGTGCTACTGATATTGCAGGTTTCCTCCTGCATTAAACTGACAAGTTGTGATGTAAGTGAGAGAATCCTGAAAGTGACTCTAAACACCAATTCAAAAATAGAAAGTAGTTCAAAAACACCAGTTGTACCATGAAAATCCTTTGGCCTGCTTTTCATGAAATGGGTGCATACTTACGCCGGACATAAATCAGGATGTAAAGCACGGTTACATGTAATTCCATGTTTACGCCCTGATTTATATCACAACCCTCCAACTTCACTTACCGGTAATAGCCTATAGCTACTGGATGAAGCCATAAGTGACTTATACGTAAGAGTTACATCCATACTTTCTGAGGTGTATTGGTCAATATCCTCACAGTTTTGGTCATGGGACATCACTACCAAAACTGTTGGGATATTGACCGATACACCGAGGAAAGTGTGGATGTAACTGTCTTATACTCCTCTTCCGGTCGAGTACTACATGGCATACAATATAAATGTAAAAACCATGTAATTTCTGAGAAAATAAATGTACAACATAGTGTAAGTTGTAATAGATCACTGACCCGTCAGATCACCCATGGGGACCCTCATCTGTTTATGCTTTTGGATGAACACTTATTTCATGTTGCATGTGGATTTGTTGTAGCATGTGTACGTGACATCATAGCCACATGACTTTCTTGAATCAGTCATAACTAGATAAACGAATCTTCAGTCAGCTATTTGGTCCTGTGATGGCAACTGTGGATTCAAGATTTGTTTTGAACACTAGACTGGTTCGATCCCAGGTTCTGGCACAACTCGATGAAGGGAAAGTGTATGTGTATTTCCGATATTCATACACTTTCCCCGATATGAACGAATTAATGCTTTGAAAAAGTGTATGTTCATTTCTGATATTACCTACACTTTCTCTAAAAAAGTGTATGTCTATCTGGATATACACATACACTTAGAACAAAAGAAACCATGGCAACGAGACTGGAAGAGGGGTATAAATAGTGCTTATGATTCATTCAGAAGGAAAGTTTAAAAAGTTAAAATAACTTTTTGATATATTTTTTTTAATGTTTTATTTTTTTTATTTTTTTAATCATCTTGATGTCTGCTTATAAACTGTATGTATCAATATGAATTGGAAATAAAACATTTAAATAATAATTAAATTAAAAATTAAATTTTCCACTGTAATGATCAATGTCACTAGGCAGGATGCACATGATTAATAATTACACATGGTTACTAGAACTAGAACTCTTGTTCCTTATCGAAAACTGGCCCGAGATTATGATAACATTTTGAGTAAAATTTCCTGCTCTGAAACTTGGACAACAAATTTTCCTCCTTTAACTCTCCACATGCTGAAAGCAACCGGAGATGCATATAAAGGGCAGTGACAGTACCTAATAGAGAGGGTTAATCTCAACATAATAAGGACTGGGAGTGGTCAATATTTTTCGATCAGTCCCGGAGATTACAAAACATTTTGAGTATGATATCATGCAAAAGCTCAACTTTTATATAGGGAATTTGCGAACAAAATGTTTTAGAGCATTTCTCAGTATGGAACAGAGTTCTAGATAACTACTCCGGTAATAATCATGCATCTTGTCCAAGGTCATTATTAATCGTAGGATTATTATCATTTTTATTAATTTGTTTATTTAAATATTTTATCTTGTCAAGGATCATTGATAATTAAAGTAGAATCCTTTTTAATTTTATTTTTTTATTTTTTTTTATTTCCCATTCATGTTACTACACTGTAATTTCAAGTAGGAAATGTTCATGTGTTTTAGAGGGTGTAGTTTTATTTATTTAAATATAATTATTTTCATTTCAGCCTGCCAGACACTGCTAACTGAACACGACTGCAAGTTCAGCTCCTGGCTCAGAAAGCAATGCTTTAGAAACAAAGTACAGCTATTTAGATGTAAGTTTAATTTTACTGTATGTAGAGTGGCAATGCGGTTATCATCCTTGGTCTGTCAGTACTAGCTGGTGATCACAGTTCAAAAGTCATAATATAAGTGAAAGAATCTTGAAAGCGGTTCAAAACCCCAATAAATAGTATTATAATAATAATGTTAATGAGGATGTATATGTCTTAAAAGTTAAAGGCATACAACCACAGTTTGTAAATATATTTCATGGTCAAATGTATTCACCTAAAAGTATGTACATTTGATAAGACAAGTATGTTCGGAAACATGCTACTGGTTTTCAATATGTTCATGTTATATTTCGTTTTTAATTTTTTAAACTCGATACATATTGTGTATCGGTCAGTCGTTTTACAATACGTTTCATATCGGAAATGTTCTCACCAATACTCGGCCCTAATATTTTCCCGAAGTGATGGATGTGCTGGGGAATGCTGAGTGCTAGGATTCATAGGAAGTAACCAATTAACCGGATATTTCTTTCATAACTTTCCTCATGGATGCAACACTAGGATGCATATTAATTATTAGTATTAAAGGCATAATATCCTGGTTGATTGACCTATATAATGGACACACACATTTTGATCTGAGACTAATTACGCATGATTTGTTCACCCAAAAGTATTTATTTACTGATTAGGTACTCCAAACCAATTTTTGATATATCTTGATGTAACAATTTGTTCAAAAGTTAATTATTTAATTTGAGGGGGCGTTTCTCGTCCAGAAGCAAAACGCATAAATTGTCATTTTTGCGAAGCTGCATAACATTTGTATATAACTGGAAACCATATACAAACATATAATATGGTTTACTATATTATAGAACGCAATTATTTTTTTCTAGCAAGATGGACCTCAAAATAACACGGAAATGCTACATTTAACATGTTTAAAACGGCGAAATGTCGCTTTTTGCACACCAGTTCAGTCAACACTACGACATCAGCAAAACTCAAGTTGTCGTAGAAAATTCTAAATGTGATATCTCGGCTTCTAATTAAGATAGAAAAATTTAGTATCATTGGAATCAGCAGAAGCATATCTATTACATGCACTTACAAATGCAAACAGTTGAATACTATTGAGAACAACAGTGAGCATGGCGTTCAATGTCGCTGCGGGAATCTTTCATCCATTTGAACAGGATTGTTCAAATACCACTCTCAAGACGCCAACAGGGCTCAGGACTAACATATGCCCGACGTGCACAGGCAACTTAAACAGCTCTGCGGGCAACCTAGTTTATTAACACCACTTGACAGATTTTTTTTTTAAAAATTAAAAAATTAAATAATTTTTTTTTTAAATAATTCAAATAATGAAATATAAATTAAATGAGGGGGAGGGGGGGGGGCTCAGGCTTATGGCAATGGTTAAGGTTAGCATAGGCTATGCAAACCTTAACCCTTGCCATAAACCTGAATCAAGCAGATTGCTCGCCTCGAATAAATAGGACACCCTTTATTTCATTGACCGTGCGGGCAATTAGCTCAACATGTTAGTCCAGAGCCCAGTAATAAATAATGTGCATGTATATTTACAATTCACCTGCTTATGAATTCTATTGTAAACTGAGACTGTAAATTACTATTTTCAATGTTCTGCACATGCCAACACAGCATTCATAGTCCAGTCCCACTTAAGTATGCATCGGTGACAAGGGTAGGGCATGCCTCATCTTCCTCCTCTGGCAGGTGATCTTGCATTGTTGTAGAGCCGTTATGTCATTACACTAACAAAACAGTCCATGAATGTTTCTATGTCTCTTTTTTTGTTCAACACTATCTTCCATTTCTAGAAGTGAATTTCATCCTTTTTTAATGCCTTCTTTTCAACACTTACTTTAGCACTGTTCTTTTGTAATCTACATGTATTTACTGCATAGATTCATTGCAAATGGGTGAAAGATTCCTGCAGCAACGTTAAACTCCATATTCACTACTGTATGATTCTTATTCTGTAATTCTCTTGTACGACTCTGAAATATGTTCAATGTTCTCCACGTGCCATACACAGCATTCACTGCTCACAGGCAGAACACTGAAGTCCCACTGAAAGATATAGAAGGCATCTGTGACGGCAACATCATCCACTTTGGGCCACTTGAAATAGTCTTTTCTGCTCTTTGACTGCTCCAAGTATTGGACCATGGCACTCTGGGGGCTGAAAACTTCGATAACCTGTCCTATGTAGAAGGCCTGGTCATAAAATGTTGCCACTCACTGTCCTTGAGTTACAAATGAGAAAGTGCCATCAGGAGCTTCTTCTTCTTCAGAGTGCCGTATTTGTTTCGGTTTTGATGGCTGCAGATCATCTGGAGGCAATGGAAGAGTGTCATCTGGAATACCAGGTGGTTGGTCATTAAGGATGTCCGGTCCATGAAGATTCGGTGGCAAGGGTGGGGCATCTTCCTGTTCAGGCAGGTGGTCTTCTAGAGCCTTTGTGAGGTCCTGAACAGTCCCCGAGAGTTTCAATGTCCCTTTCTTGTTCAGCACAATCTTCTGAAATCGGATTTCGTTCTTCAAGGCCTCCTTTACGACACTCATTTTAGCCCTGTTCTTTTCTAATCTTGTTCGCAGGTGTGCAACGTCGACTTTTCTTGTACAAGGTCCCCCGTGGGCTAGTACCTTTCTAATCAAGACAGTTTTCATTCTTGCCATATCAGCATCTTTCAGCCTCTTCTTTCTTTCATTCTCCAGAAGCTTTTCTCGGATCTTGAGACGGACAATTTGCTCTTGTCGGCGGTGTTGCATGCACAAGAGTTTGCTTTCTCTGCGGGCGATTGACAGCAACTGTGTAGCCTCTTCTTTGGGTTTCTGTGCAAGCCACTTCGCGGTCTTGTTATAGTGCAGCATCTGTGTTGTTGACCTGTGATGATACGTCAAAATCCAACCCTCCGAAGACATTTTCACCCAGAATGTTGGTGAGAGGACAATGGACTGAGAGCACTGCCATATTTTCCTTCCTCGAGAAACTCCTTCAGTTGACCTCTGGTCGTCACGAGGATTTCCCTCATCATCTTGCTTAGTGCATGTTTCAGGGCATCAGAGTGTTGGGCTGCATAGTTGAAGACTTGTGCTCTCATTGGTGAATGGATCTTGAATTCCTCGCCGAAGATATCTGAAAACGTCTCATCCAGAAGAACACTCGGATCTTCTATCCAGTCTTCAAAATACTTTTCCATTTTCTGGATGTACACATGAAAATCTGCATGTTTGACGTTGCTATCCAAAAGCTGCCAGAAAGGCCCAGTCACCTGGAGGTAGAGTACTGCAACTGCACAAACCAGTGCAAGTAGTCTGTCATCAGTGCAGTCAGCTGCAACACTTTCTATTTTGAGGTTTGAATGTCCCAGATAGCCACGGTTGAGAAATGCTTGCAAGTCTCCATGATGTTGAATGATCGCTGCCGCCCCCATGAAGAAACTGTTGAAGCGGTTCGATCTGTAGCTTGTCATGAAGCTTTTCTTCCCTACTTCTTCACAGTATGCAATCCACTCTGCTCGACACCCATTCTTGTCATCACCTCTGGGACCTGTGATGTCTGATGTAGTCCTTATGAGCCGTGACGTTGCATTTTCAGTCTTCTTGAAACGTTGGAACTTGGCCTGCTTGTCCCTACCAAGCTTTTCACTCGACTGCTGAATGAGGTCATCTTCAATAGTCCCAAGGGCCGTTTCACAGGCACGGCTCAATCCAAGCAAGAAATGAGCATTGCAATGTAAGAAATGTAGTTTTGCGTCGATTCCAAGCTCAGACTGTAGGAAGTTTTCTAACTTTTTATCGAAACTTTTCATGACTGCAGCTCTGTCACTCATTACACTTGTTAGCTTTGACAGCAAAGACTGGAAAATCTGGTCCTTTTCTTCCTCAGATTTGCCTGCACCATAAATGTCTTTGATCTCCTGTAACAGCTGAACAGTGATGTCAAGAAGTGTTGCTGAATCCTCAGTGGCAACTGTTGTGAAACCGAGGCTGAGAGTTTCCCCACTGTCCAGGCTAATCTGGTGACCAACTATTTTCTTTCCATTTCTAGAGGTTCCATCCATATGGAGAGTACAATTTTCTGCTACCAGCATTTTTTCAGCTACCTGGAATTTAGTCAAAACGTGACCTTCGTCTGCAACATTAATTGCTGTCTGAAGACAGGGAAGATCCTTCAGATCCAAGTCTGTGTTGAACAGATGTTTTGCTACAGTTTGGATGACAGCTCTACACTTGCCTGCTGGTACACTTCCATCGGCTTGAAGTTGAATCAGAGTCTGTCGCATGGCATCAGAAAACCGATTGTGTTGTTCTCTGAAGGCGACAGATTGAACAGCTCTGTTTTCAGCATCATAGAGTGAGTCTTGTGTGTGTAGTAGCTGACGCTGAAGGTCTTCATTATGTCGCTGAAGCTTCCTTACTCTAGAGTGTGACTTGACCAGCTTCTTCCTTGTTGTATCATGAGCCTTGACCAGGATCCTTCTATCTGCATGTGTTTTCTGTATCACAGCATTCACCCGCTCTTGGGCAGCGGCATATTTCTTGTGAAGAACCTTGTCTGATCGGACTCTGATCTTCAATGCTGTTAGTTGTTGTTTCACTCGCCGAAATTTACATGGCTGAAGATGCTGGATTAATATTCTTTGCTCTTCTGTTTTTCTTTCGAGTTTGCTCACTTCTCGGTTTAAACAGCAACTTTCATCTAATTTCTGCTGAAGCTGAGTTTTTTCATTTGACAAGTCCACGATGGTTTCTCTTAGGAGAGAATTCTCCCCTCTCGACATGCACACCTGTTCTGCAAGAACTGCAACTTCTTTCTTCAGTCTGAATTCTACTTGACATGTGCTGACTGTGCTGGTTCCTGCAGGGTGTTGAATGATGCATGCCTTGAAGGGTTGGGACTGGAATAGTACCAATTTCTCAGGTTCCTGTTTCTTCTTCTTCATCAAGCTGTTATTAGTTGACATCATCTGTTTCATGGAACGTCTGAGAATATAATCTGGTTCTGAACAACATACTAACTTTCTGATCCACTGAAATACAAACTTTTCTGTCAGCTTTTCCCGACTTCTGAAATGTTCAATGTCTGCAATTACTTGATTCGTTATACTGTGTTCACCAGTGAGACAGTAATTAGTGGTATCTTGCAAGAGTTGTCCTCTATTCAAACCAATTTTGTCCAAAGAGTCAGAAAGAAAGTCCAAATCAACGTTTTCCTCAAGAAAAGTGTTCAGGTCACCACCTTTTTTCACTATATCTTCAGTACTAATTTCTAGACGTTCAATCACTCCACACAGTCGGCTGGACGGAAACCTGACATCCGGGAACATCTTTTCAAACCAGGAAGCAACCTGAAAATAAATTTAAAATAAGATGTATGTGGTTATGCGTGTGCGTGTGTGAAAGAGAAAGAGAGAGTGAGTGAGTGAGTGAGTGAGAGAGACACACATTTAAAGTTAAAGGAATAAAAAACATATTTAAAAAATAAAATATTAAAATAAATAAATAATATCACAGATTTAGATGACTGCAATTTACCAAATACAAGTTACAAATTTGATTTATATTCAAGTACAGTAGACCTCTGGTCTGCTTTCTCGGTCATCTCTAAACGCTCCAAAAAATGGTGTGTAATCAATCAAGCAGCGTGCCGCCTAGTCAGGTCAACTGGTGTGTATAATTGAAAAAGACCCGAGTCCAAATATTTTATCAGACAAGATAAGTTGTAAATTAATATTTTGTTCAGGAAGTCAAGCTTTGTATAAAATTCAAATGTAGAAATATAAACTTTCTTTTTGGAAAGAAAAAAACACCATTCTTCTGTGAAATATATGGTCGGCTGAAGGGGAACAAGCATATTTCCAAAATTGTGGCCCAATGTAAAACTTTTTTCCCCAATTCACATCCTTTTGGCTTCTTTTCCCATCAATCCTGAGTAACTTCAACTGCAGAAGTAGGCGCTTCGTCAACTGCAGCGACTCTGGCAATGCAGGAGGTCTACCTCTCCCCTCTGGTAACAAACACTTCTTCAGTTGAAAGTAAGTTTCATCAACTGAAAAGATAATCATCAAGATGCAGTGCTACTGCTAGTAATAATAAATACAAAATAGCAGTACAAAAAAAGTATATTCTGTAAAGAAAATGAAGAAGAGGTTTGTAAACAATGCAAATTATACTCAGATTTTAGTAAGAAGTTTAAGAAGCAAAGTCTTCAAATTTCATGAATGTTATTGTTGAATGTTGATCATTTAAAAAAGAAATATTAAGTTCCACTTCCAGAAAGTGTTTTAAAATTCTGTATCTAAAGTGATAATAAGAAGTGACTGAACCTGAAAATGAAAGAGTGGATTCAATTTATATTGTACAAATACTTACCATAAGTTACCAAAATATCAATAAAGCTGAGTTCTTGGTAAATCCCCCTAAAAACACAAAACAAAACAAAACAAAAAATAACAACAACAAAGAACAAGAACAAAACAAAAACAAAATATTTAAACAATTTTATAATGATAAACAGAATTTAAAATATTGTGTTTTCCTAGAGACATTTCATTTTAAGCTAAAGGCAGAACCGAACAAAACCTCACATTGGTGAATGAAGTATTACAAACATTAAATAACAGTATAACATTAACGGTATAATTAAAGATTAGTTGTAAAACTCACCTGCAATTGTCCTTAAACTAAACATGTTACTGAAGGTAGCTGTCCTTGCTTCAGAAACCGTCTGCAGAGTAAACAAAAATGCTAAGTCAGTAAATGAATTAAAATATTGTGTTTACCGAGGGTAAACTTGATAACATAAAATATTTAAATTTAATGAACTACATATTGAGGCTGTCCATTAATTTTGATGTAAACAAAACATTCATGTCGGTGAAAGACTATTTTGTAAAACTCACCTGCAATGCAGCAATTGTCTTTATAAACTAGACATCCTACTGAAGGCTACTGAAGGTATGTCCATGCTTCAGGAACTGTCTGCAGAGTAAGTAAAAATCATAAATGAATTACAATATTGTGTTTTCTGAGGGTATACATCAGACCTGTCTACCCGTTTTCGTTCACGAGTATATTCATGTAAACTTTTAGGTGTATAATTTACCTTCAAAAGTGTACAAAATTTCCATCGAGAGAAAATTGGTCAGATAAACTGCTTATTAAAATAAAAATGAAAAAATCGGGCATAGCTTCCGCGTACCCGCTTGGGAGCTTTAAAAAAATAAAAATCACCCCCTTTTCCGAAGACTACTATAAACTAGAGTATACAAGTGTAATCAGTGACCAAATATCATAAAACATATGCCCAAAATGTACAAGTAGGCAGGTCTGATCACCACAAATTATTTTAATTTAATGAACTACATGCCGGGGCATTTAAAGTTAAACAAAACATCATGTCGGTGAAAGACTATTTTGTAAAACTCACCTGCAATGGAGCAATTGTCTTTATAAACTAGACATGCCACTGAAGGCTACTGAAGGTCTGTCCATGCTTCAGGAACTGTCTGCAGAGTAAGTAAAAATGAAAATGAATTACAATAATTATTGTGTTTTCAGAGGGTATACATGATCAACGTAAATTATTTAAATTTAATGAACTACATGCGGGGGCATGTAAAGTTAGGTGGATATATTATCAGGCTCTACCCCATTACTTTATTCACAGAAATATTGAGGCTGTTTCATCAGCTGTCCCATAATTTCGATGAAAACAAAACATTCATGTAGGTGAAACTGAAAAACTATTTTGTAAACTAAAACTCACCTGCAATGCAGCAATATTGTCTTTATAAACTAGACATGCTACTGAAGGTCTGATCCTGCTTCTGGAACCGTCTGCAGAGTAAATACAAATGCTAAAGGAATTAAAATATTGTGTTTTATGAGGGTAAACATAATCAACGTAAAAATAAAATATTGTAATTTTATGCACTACAACATGCAGGGCAAGTTAGGTGGAGATCAGGCTCAACCCCCTATTTGAACAATTTGCTTGACTGATGATTAGGGGTGATGATTAAGATTACCACAGGCAACTAGAAACTTGTTTTTGGAATGTTATTTATTTTATTCACAGAGACACCGAGACTGCTGTCCCATAATTTCGATGTAAATACTAACAACATCGAAGATCGGATCACGTCCGTGAAAGCCTAAACTAATTTAATACCGCAGAAACAATCATCAAAAGTGCTTTGTTGAAGCCTAGATGTATGTGTAAGCAAGAATTACTATTTGCAACCGATAGTCTGTCAAATTTAGTAATAACAGTGACGTGAGCCCCGATCTCCACCTTTACCGTGCATTTCCACTCGACCTCGACGAGGTCTAGACTGCGAGAGAGGCGAATACACGAATAGTAAAAGTCACGTGACCGCAAAATAAGTCGGGTTTTTACGCCGTGTTGTAGACATTTAGCTTCTATAAAGTACAATTACCAAATCTTAGATCTATCACCTTACACATACATGTATAACATCGATAATTCCGTGCGCAAAATTAAATAAATGGAAGTTTCTACGAGAGGGGTATCGCAAATATGTCGGTGTTTGAAACATTCTGTGAAAGCAAGCTATTTTTACACCGAATTACAATATTACAACGTGCAGAAACTTAAAATAACAATATAATTAAAGATTAATGAACAAAGTCACCTGGAATTGTCTTTAAACTAAATGAAGTCGGCTGTTGTCCTGGACTGGAACGAAATTCGTCACGTTCCAAATCTGGCAGCGATGGCGCGCTGACCGCCATTGCACGTGGTTCGACGAGTGTGTCTCGCGTTTAATACCTCTTTTAATCAGCTTGGTGATCGGCGTGTAGTGCATAAAACCACAATATTTTACGTTGAATAAATAGAAAAAGTATTGATCTTTAATATGTTAGGCGTTGAGCCAGAACTTTCTTTTCTATCATGGTGAAATCTCGTATTTAATTGTTTTTTTTATATTTTACCACGCTTCCAACTTACTTACCGCGTTTTTCTTGATCTCAAAATGAGGCTCAAAGTGTTATCTTTCTTTTCATTGGAAGATATATTTAATAATATGCCCACACGCCGATCACTTTGCAGTTAACGGGAGGGGGGGTCCAGCGTGTTGTCTGACAGCTTTTAATGGC
>JAUTBV010114190.1:0-13887 GCA_032361325.1 Lepetodrilus fucensis
TACGTTACGATATCTACTTTGGGTGAATAAAGATGACGTGTTTTAATGTCAAAATTATTCATTTGTAGAAAGGTACTACTACCGTATATTAGTTTCATTTGCATGTATACTTTTCTGTTAATATGTATTTGTATATATATAAATGTTTACTCTCCTTTCTATTGGAGAGAAAAATGTTACATGACATTCTGCTGTGTATTTCAAGCCGTTTTTATTCCATGCTACATTTATTACCGTTGTGCTATCTTATATGTGTATATATGTAATTATTTTTTGTACCTGTCATGACATACTTGAACTGATAAAAAAAAAAGCATGATCATACATTTAGCTAGATCCCCGTTTTTAAGTTTACAAGTCCTAGTCGTGCTATTGTGTAATATTCACTTGTGCCAAATAGCTAGAGTAAATTTAACGCGAATTTAATGTCATGGAATTTATTAGCAAATATACAACAAAACATGCCACAAAGTCAACAACCATAAATACATATCGTCTTTATGGGTTGTGTTTACTTACTTTTGAATAGTATAAAGATAATAAAAAAATTATTAGACCACCAAAAACTAAATTAAATTGTTGGGTTTGTTTTTTTAATATATTTTTAAGAGCTTTCTTATTTTCAAATTCCAATTTTACAATGAACAAAACGAAATGTGTATTTACCACGTTCTATTTAGGTTTCTTGAGAATTCAATTGTCTATGGACAAAATATTATGTTTAATTAATTGGGTATTTACACCCATCTTGAATGGCATGTTTGGTGATAGTGTTCGCAATAATTCCTGGAATAGTGTACTGTATAGTACATTTTAGCTATCATATAGACAGCAGGGATAGAATGGGGTGGGGGTAATGTGTGTATTGTTGGTGTATTTCCTTCCATCATCTACCTCCTAATTGAGGTGTACAATCATCCTAATTGAGGTATACAATCATGTTCATCGATACAGCTAAACGCGTCTCCGAAAATAAAATATTTAAAATAAATGTGATTACTGGTTCTCATTCTCATTACTGGTTGTCTTATAATGTATGCGTAAACCATCCTCTCCCCAGCAAGACAGTTCACTTGAACTTTATTCACATGGCGAAAGACGTTGGTATATATAGAGGATCTAATATGAGAGGTCATTTATACTGAATTTATTAAACGAGTTGGTAAAACTAATACTGTGTGAGGATTTGCCGTACGAGTTTTAAAAAATCAGTATTAAATGAACACGAATGTTAGATTCTATTTATCACATAACTCTAGAAAAACTATATTATCAACTTTCAGCAGTTTGAAACACTGGGCGAATCCACATAGTAGCTGTACTGTGAAAATGTTTTCTCTGAACGATCGTCTGTGCAGTCCGTGCAGCTGCACGCGCATATTGACTGGAACCTACATGATATTGCACTAGTGCAAATATTTATATTTATTGAATGGGTGTTATTGCACTCCCAAACTCTATGTTATGTGATAATATTTAATTTACAATTATTAAATCTCCCGAAAAAAAGCTCTGTTGGAAGAAAGCAACTAGCTATACCATAGTTCGTAGCCATACTATAGAATCGTTAAGAACTGTTCTTAGTCTAAGAAGTCCGCAAGAAGGTTTAGAGAATAGCCCCTGGTCCGGAGATTACGAATTGTTTTTTCAATACTCTAGCTCAAATTTTATGTGGGGATTTATCAATAAAACTTTGAGGCAACTATGAAATCGTGCTCCAAACAATTTCGTAATCTTGGAGGTAGATAATGTCTAACCTAATAGGAAGTATTTACTGCGACGTAAACATGTTATAATAATATGAACAAAAAACACAAAAATGTAAATATATATTTATTTGTGCAAAGAAGAGCTGCAATAGAATATTCCACTCCATTTTGAAAATGGCTAAAAGGAATCAAGATATGCGCCAAAGACAATTCATATAAATTATCTACAAGAATACAAACAAATATAAAAGGATAGAACAATATAATATATATATATATAACAAATGTAGAAAAACAAAAACAATTTAAATTGAATAAATATGTTCCCATTTTGATCTCGTATACGCAGAAGCATTAAATGCTAACACTCAGCAATGTTCTGCAAATATAGTTCAATCTTTTAATATATCTAAATGAGACAAAGCATTCAAATATAATTATTAGAAACTAAAACAAACAACGTTATCACAGATAAATAATAACTACATATCATCCAATTGTTGGAATGAAACACAAGTTAGTACATTTAGTGAGTATCTTTTCAGCATTTTATTTTATATATATTTTGATCAATAGATGGGGTGGCATTGATATGAAATTATGAATATATGATTATGCATGTGCTTCATATATTCTTATATTTCTCAAAGAATCCTTCATATATATACACATCCGGTGCTTGCACAAATACACACATAGAAAATACGAAAAAAAAAGGCAAGTTGTATATATTTTCACCAGATAAAAAAAATTATCATGGCGTTCAAATTGCATTGTATCGGTGTTGTGGATTGCGAGGAAAATACATTTGAAACCAGCATAGAAACAGGAATGTTGAAGTCATTTCTAAAGTTCACAATCATATGTCTATACACATACATTATATCTATTTTATACTATATGGATTCACGTTTAACGCATATTACGGGCATGAGTAGGCCCTATACGACATTCAATATTATAATCATTACATGATTTATAATACCTAAATAAAAAAATATGTTTTCAGTCTAGCTGCAATATAAACATACGTGTGGTAGTCGCTTTAAGTGTACCCACAAACACCCGAAAACCATATTTTCATTTGATTACAAACATTAAGATTCTCGGCGATTTACGTTCTGAGACAGAACATTATCATTCATTTATATAGTCATCTCCCCCAGGGAAGGGTACAATTCCGAGCTGCGCTTATTCCATTCATACGAGTCTATCTAGTTACGTCACGTGGGCTAGGCAAGATACTACAGTAAAGCATACTGTAGTATCTTGCCTAAGCGAAATTCGCAACTACAAATTTCGATCGAATATTTTGTTGTTGTCGCTGATTGGCACGGCGATATTTCGCTCGCCTCTGGTGTGCAGGGACCTTTAGCATGGACAAGTAGCACAGCACAGGAACCCGGTAAACTGTACATTTTAGTATTGACTCTCCGTCTCCGAAATGTCCGTCTTGTCGCAACTGACCTCGCACTCTTGGCATTCTTCGATTTCCTCGCGCAGCACGTGCGCAGAGACGAGGTATCCCGCACCTGCAAGAACGCAGACGACGCCGATGATGTAGATCTTGGTAGCCATGCAGAAACTCTGTGCGTAAGCGAAGGCGATCGTAGGCCCCAGACCTTGCATGACCCTCATGCCGCTGAAGGCTTCTTCGAACTGGTCCCGGAACATTACTCCAATGAGACCTACGAAAACAAGACAACCACCAATGAGGAATGGAGTATGACATTTTATGGAGTACCAACCGGCTCCCCTGTACGAAACGGCGTGACAAAAACGGTTACTATAAGCCTTCTTGGACATTTTATTTTTTTAAACCACCATATAATGATGCTAGCTTTATGGCATACTTTAACCAGTTAACATATATACTGGAGCGTATTCGTTTCATCACTCGATCAACCCTATGGTGACGGTCGACTGATGAAATTAGCCAAATGAGGAGGGTATTCGTATCATCATAAGTGTTGGGTCATTGGCTAATTTCATCTCTCGACCGTCACCCTATGGTTGGTCGAATGATGAAACGAATACGTTCTTGGATATGTAAAGACGTTACTAACTGTTGCTCTGGGACATCCATATGCCGTCAGCAATGCCCCAAAGTCCGCACAACACAAATATCAGTACCGCCGATTCCCCACTCGGCTCCCACAGTGCCATGAAAGTTAGCAGGGCCAAGTCGAAGACGACAGCTGAAAAATAAAATATCAAAATTAAGACGTTTAAATATGGAATGGGTCAACCATTCGCGCATATTTCAGATTCGATCCGGATTTGGTAAAAGAGACACTTTTTTCCATGGAGAATAAGTCCCTATGATAAAAGTACAGTAGAGTTGTCCCGCTTGTATTCCGTGGCGTGGAGTTGTTCCGGTTATCGGTTTAACGATCATCATTGAATATTTTATGACTTTTGGTTTCAATGACGGAAGCTGCATCTACTGCATATATTTTTGTTATCTATTTTAGAATACCCTTCCACACTACCACGGCTTATGATGTGCATATGTGTTCAGTAAATATGAATGTGATGAAATTTGCATGGATGAACATACGATGACAAAAGGATGATATCTTATATGGATTGTGTGAAATGTTTTAGCAATAAGTATTATTGCGGTATCACTATAAATGCTTAGGAACGAATGCATGTACGATAGAAACATCTTACTTAAAGTAATGCTATTATTGCAGTGGTAAAGTAGTGCTCAGTCGTGCATGCATACGGGTATATCATTGTTATAGCATTTATTATTAAACAGCAAATTAGCATAATTATAACATATAACTGCTCGGCTAATTATCTTCGATCGATCTATATTACATATTTGTTATGCTCCCGAGTGAATCGACATTTACTGAAAGTACGTTTTTATTTCTTGATGAAAGGTAAAGGAGAATAAACTATTTTCCATTTCATTTGTTTCTGATAAGGCCAAATTAATTTCTCACTTGCTGGTTATGTAAATTAGTTACATATAGCCTATGGGTTTCGAGTCTTGCCGAGTCGATGTTCCACGATTTCTCGCGATATAAATAGAGATCTGACGTCATCAAGAAAAAGTCCCAAGTTGACAAGTTAGCACATTTTCGTTAGTCCTACAAAGATTCTTCGGATAAAACTCGCATGCGTAAGTATGACAACTAAATGTTGTATTCTTATGTATTTTTACCTTGTGTCAAGTTGTGGCATTTAGTGTAAATTCACCAACATTAGAAAGTCACCAATAACACACAAACGAACTGTTCAGTACTCACGCGAAATGGTCGTCTGCTTTGTTGATTGTTTATACTATCGGATTTTCAGAATAAAAGGAAACCACTCTTGGCAACAAGCTTTTTAAATGGCAACGCAACTGGTGTGTCCGACAACACGGGTCGTTCATTGTTACCGAGGACGTTAGTTGCATAAGGAACTGTGTTTATTTCATGGATTAAATGCTCAATTGCAAACCCTTTTGAGTACGATTTCATGCTCAAGCTCAAAATTAATATGGGATTTGTGAACAAATCTTTGAGTTGTCTATGAAATCGTAGTCAGAAACGTTTGCTAATCTCGGAGCCAGGGTGGATGGTAATACTTGCATAGTTGGATACTACTAGTTGTCACTATGCACGATTGAATACTAAAGTTTGGGGTGATAATTAATAGAAGTTAACCCACTCACCTGCTAGAGACATGTCAAGCGCGTCACCTATAACACATATATTATATATATTGGATTATTAGTTCGAATTGGAACTTAATTATAATGTTAAATAGTATTACTGTGTCTGTTCAGTGTTTGGCGTAGAATGCTTGGAGCCATTTTATTTCTCTATTTATTTCAGTAAATTATGGACCAGTATGGACAAATATTGGGGTGGGGGTGCAAATACCAAAGTTGATGGGGGTTGTATTAGACTATATATTAGGGAATTGAATCAATTAGAGTACCTTTGTTTTCAAAACGAAACTAAATACTAAATAATTTTTTTAAATAAACAATAAGAAGATATTATTTAGACAATTTGTGAAAAACGCAACTTTAAAAGCATGCAATCACAGATATTAGTGGAAATTCTGGACCGAATTGGAGCTACATGTATAAATGCAAAAGCTTTTCACTTAGCATGCGTAGTATTGCTTTGTACTTTCAGAAATCTCTTCCTCGCTCAATTTCAGAAAAGGTTCATTTACATCGACATTTTCCATTATACTAGGTTACTTCCCTTTCATACTCGTAAATATTCAGACGACATTTGAAACTGTGTTCTCTATTTATAATTCAAATTGAGAAAGTTACTTTATGCTTTTCCGAATGTTACTTCCTGTTACTGTTTCATATTTGAAAACGTATACTCTGTTCTATTGGAGGAGTGAGCTTATTGTTGTGAATTAGTGCTACGTAGCGTTATTTTAATATATGTATGCCCAATAATATGACGTCAGGAATTTGTAGCTGGTAAAATGGAGTATTTGCATAGAAAAATCAAGTGTAAGTATTTTCCAAGAAATAATTACGTTTGATCATAAAATATGTCAACCATCTGTGATTGTATGCGTTTAAATATTTAAATAAAATGTATTTAATTTATAATTATCACGTCATAAATAGCTTTTTAAGTGTCCATAATTTAACGAAAATAATGTTATGACCTACATTCTACTCAACATGATGGAATTAGGTCGTGTATAATGTGCGAACTGGCAACAAAACCTCACTGCAAAAAAAAAGAAAATGAATTGTTTTATATGTTATCTTTTAAGATATAATGTGTTACTAATAGCAGTACTAGCAGACTCTTGTTGCCAGAGTCATAAGAAAGCCTTGATGGAGGCAAGTTGAATGGTGATCATGGTGATCAAGGTGATCATGGTGATGTGGAAGGTCTGAGTTTACCAATTCCATGTTCCAAATAACGAGAAGCAAGACGTGCAATTTCCACTTTATTCAGGGTCCGGCCCGGCGGTACACGAAGTCGAAGACGTTATGAAAATATCGTTTTACCAATTAGAATATATCTCTTCAACCATTTCCGCGAGTCACTGAAATATGCGCATGAACGTTGACTACATACATATGGACTAATAGTATCTTCTAACACAAACACCTTTTTTGTTTTACCTGCCATCTTACCGGTATGAGCACTGAGCATGCTCGTTACTCACCAATGAGAAACCTCATTAGACCCCCTTGGTCGTCAGTGGTCTTAACCAGTGACGTGGGGCGTTATACAACAGCTAGGATGGTTTGCTGGTTGGTTTGTGCAGTCATACATCGAGCTTCATTAACCAAAGATAAAAGTCATGGGACCTAGAAAAATAATCATTGGCAGCTAGTACTGGAAGAAGGGGAGATAATTAGCAACCCGCGGAAGAGGGCGCAAGTGGTAATTGTTGTAGCCATTTTGGCGGCCATATTGAATCAACAGTCAAGCGTCACACAGTCTGCTATCCGATTGCGAGTATGAACACCAACAACTTAAAAATAATACGTAATTTAATATCAATATTTTACAATGAGTATCAATCTGGAATCCAGACTACAAACAAGTCCAGTATGTTTTCTCCTTGGGTAAAATGCAATATATCTATATACATATTATTTATTATATTTTAATATATTTACTTTTATGTTAATATTAAATTTATATGTAATAGAATGTATATTGAAATATGTCGATACAGAACAAGAATACGCTCGAAATTTACGATTTGAATAACAAGAATTCAAAGGGAAAAAACCATCAGGAATATGCTCACCTATTGCAATGAGGACTGTCCGGCCACAGAATGGGATGAGCCAACCGCTAAGGTACGCACTGATACTTCCTGCCACCCCGAAACAGATCATGGTATAACCCACCATGTGCACCCCTAGTGAGCAGGTCACAAACGCCTAAAATGGCAATAGGTGCAATGGGTTATTACAAAAGTCAGGATTCGGGTTGAATAAATGGATGCACAATATTTTCCATATTAATCTTGTTATAAATTTTATTTCTGATTTTATTTTTTAAAGTTTTGTTAATATATTCCATTGACAAAATAGAGAAAGAACGCAATTCTCTTGTACATATACGAATGTCTGGAAACAAATTCTGTATTAATTTACTAACCTTAGAAATTTCTCCAGTGGCAAAGGCGGCTTGCGTGTGACTGAACAGCAGAAGAGGACACAGGAAGAGGAATTTCCGGTTCCGGAATAGGTACCCAAGGGAGACAATCTGGGTCTTCATGGCGCCCACGCTGAGTCGTGCCGACGAGAAGAGACGACTATTCAGAGGCTCGAGTAGGAAGAACGCGATGAGACTCGCCAAGCCCATAACCCCCATGAAGATTCCACAGAGAATGTACTTGGCGAAATGGTTGTCGTTCGTTTCGGCTGTGCTGACAACATACTGGCGGCCGTATTTTGCACCGCAGATGTTCTCGGAGGAAGACGAGTCATGTGAGAGGTTATAAGAGGAGTTGTTTAATGTCACAGCATCGTACAGTTCCGTCTGGTTTCCAAGTAGGACATCCGTATCGTTAGAGGTGTCAATCGTCAAGTTTTCAGATCCCTTCACGTATGTGAAAACGAATGAAGCAATGAGGTTTCCAAAGATCATATAGAGCTGCCAGATAAGGTAAAATATTCCAAAGAACCTACTGAGAGTGTGTTCATAGTCCTCGTTTTTCTTTTCTGAAAACCCCTTGGCGAGAAAAGTAATGTATGTACTCATGGCATTCCAGATTATTGCAAAACTGATTCCGTATAAAAACGAAGCGGGCGCCATGAGCCACATAGCTGGGTAGAAGTTAGCACCGACGTAAATAACGTGAGGGACGAGGGACGCCAAGAGTGAACGATACGGATGAAAGTTTTGCACTAGGAACGGGCTGCAGATGCTTCCAATGACGAATCCGAAGAACGTCATGGACAATGATACGTAGCCGACACCTCCTTTGTGATTAATACTGGTTTGAAGGTTTCGTAACGTTCCGCATGCAATGAAGGCCATAGTGAGACAAGCGCTTAGAGCAATGAGATTTCTGGTGTGACGTCCGCTAGGGACAATGTAGTGATCGGCTCCGTCTTGACTTCCGTCTTGACTTCCATCTTGACTTCCGTCTTCCAGCTGTTTGGACAAGTCCTTGCAGCTTCCGGGCAAGAGGAGAGAACTTGCAACTCGGTCGTCCTGGAGGTAACGCAGCGCCTTCTGGCACGCGAAGCTGATGTTCGTTGTGCTCGAGAGATCTCGCTGTGACGACATGAAGCCTGGATGTTCGATCAGACCAATCACAGGTGTCGACACATCTCCAGTCTTGCCGTCCAGTTCCTTTGCGGAAGTCCAGATGCTGCCGGGGTTGTTGAGAAGCGGCGTGGTGCTTGTATGCGAGGAGATGGAATCGACGTATTCTTTGTTCTCGTACACGTCTGACAAGGAACTACTTTCAGACACCGTCGTATCTCTCCGCGTGTCTGTTTGGTCGGTGTTTGTACTTTGACGGGGAGAGAATTCCATGTCTACTTTCAGGACGTTCGCGATGTCTACGACTTGCGAGTCTCTTTGTGATTTCACAAGAGTGGTGTCCACCGGAACCGGATATTGGTTAGTTCTAGTCTGTAGCGGACTCTGCTGCTTCTCTTTGTTGTCTTCGCCAATGCGAATTTCAAAGTTCATGGCGGTTGCGAATTTTTCGCCAGTTGTACCGGTATCATTGCGCAACATTGTTGTTTGTTCGGAGCTATAGATCTTCTTTTAACCAATCCGTAAACTATTCGTTGTCCAAGAGACGCGACTCGCTTCCGCTAGGTTGTTTCAATAACGGCAGTCATCCTGTCTTTCAATGAATTTACTGTAAGGGCTGGTTGGTCAACTCGTGATCGATGACATTCCACCTGGAATGTAATCACGGACCTTTATTAATACTTTTTTGCAAGGATCAAAGTAGATATACTAGTACATTGTAAATCTCTCCCTCGCCCACCTCTCTCTCTCTTTCTCTCTCTCTCTCTCTCTCTCTCTCTCTCTGTGTGTGTGTGTGTGTGTGTGTGTGTTCTTCTTCGACGTTTGCTTCCATATTGGCCAAACAACATGTATACTATAATATGTACGGTGTATAACTAGAACCCCTAACCTGTTTGGCATACTAGTATATCACCATGGTTAATCTATGGTTAATCACTAGACAGTTTTACCCATACATGCATATCCGCTGCATATCAGACACTGGTAGTTCTACCGTACTTGTATTGGCTGTCTGTGTTGCCAAGACCACTTGCCAAGACCACTGTCTGTCTTGCCAACACTCCTTGCAATTTCATCTTGGTCACTGGGTTGATCATATAATGACGCAAACATCCGCAGCGGTTATATCGGTAAAGCCGAAGACGATACCAGACCCAGGGGGCCGTTGCTCAGAACTATTGTAGCTACAACTATTGTAAGGTCAACCCTTTCTATTGTGGCGGGAGCCCAGTTACAACTATTGTAGCGCTACAACTGTTCTGAGCAACGGGCTTACCTGGGTATCCTTTCACGAAGCTCTCTTATCTATAACGTTTTCTTTGCCCATAGCTTATACACTGCAAAGGGATTGCTATGGTCTCTTAGCGGACGAGAGCTTTGTGAAAAGATACCCCGACCTCGATTTCGAAACAAACTTTAGTTTGAGTTTGGTTGTTTACTCAAGTTACAGTTAATATATCGAGTCAATGGGATTAATCTCTGAACAAAATGTAAAACTCGTTTATTTCGAGAGATTGGGCCCAGTTCGTTTTAGAAACGTGTCTCAAAACGTCATCCTTTAACAACCAGAGGCTCGTTGCACAGATCACTTGTAGAGGGTTCCGAAATTTTGATTTAACGATCAATTGTAGCTATAATTGTTCTGTGCAAAGGGCCCCAGGTACAATCGTAGCGATACGTGAATCGTATCTCCTTAACAACTCCATTTTAACGTATAGGAGATACCTTACGATTGTTCTGTAGGACGCTCCAAGGCACAGTTACGGTGCGTCAACGGTCGACTTCCTGATGCGTCCGAGTATGCAATACGCGTCGTGCCCCAAAGTAAAATGTACCGCTTCACTTTTTCGCTTGTGGAATATACGAGCTTGGTTTAACATAAGCATACAATATGTTTACACAGTGTGGATACGCATTGTTCAAGGGGGGTTAGGGGTAGTATATAATTAATCATACAATTATGTTTTTCTTCGTGTGAGGCTAAACATTGTCATAGGGAGGAGTTTTCTTTAATTATAGCTTACGGTAGTTATAAATACAACGGTATTCCTCGCTTAATGAGTGATCATGTTAGTAACGAGTTTAGATAATGAACACGGGTTGCAGCTGAATAAACGAAAATTATATCGTTGAAATGTTAAAAACACTGCTAAAGCGCCATTTCCCATGCTGGAAACTAGGCTCAAACTCCTGTATAATTTATAAATTGAAAAGAAACAGGGGCTCTATTTAAACTAATCCTACTATAATCGATCAACCTGTGTTCAAATAGAACATAGAACATAAAGTTTATTCTATGTATATGCACTACCTAATCATGTAGCGCCTCGAGCATTGTGTTTAAATGCATAATATCACAGATAGTTCTGGTTGTTTTGGACTAGTGTTTAGCTATAACTGCAAAGTACACCCTTGACATAAATAAAATCATGTTTGTACTTCCGAAAAGCTTTCCACCGCTGTGTGTTTGATAAATCTTCACTGCAATCCCTCTGCGTCTCTTTTAGAGTCGGGTATTTAAATCAAATACGGCCAACGGACTCTATATATGATGCAAAGGGACATAACTATAATGTTTGCTCTCACATTCCTTTTTAGAAAAGTGATGCATCAAAGACAAGATAAATAGCGGAACGTTTCCCTATTTAATATAAAATATTATTTGTTTTGTAACTATCGAGTGCTGGGGGATAGGTACATCAGTAAATAACAACATTTGGGTGGATAAATCAAGCGTAATTAGTTTCAGATCGAAATTCGTTTGTCCGATTACTGTATACAGGTCTGTCAACTGTGATATTATGCCTTTAAAAAGTTTTAACTTGAAATGTTATCTCAATTTTGTGACTGAATATCTCTATAACATTGTTTTAAAATGGAGATAAATATAGAAACATCAGCACAAACATTGACTTATCAATAACAAGAAGAAAAGAAAAAAAGTGTATGTAACATGTGTTATCCAGTTACCTTTTAGCTATACTAGCGATAACTTTCAAGGCCAATTCCGTCTAATAACTTCCATGTAGCATGTGTAGCGCAACGGACTGGAAGAACCCGTTAGTGCTCGTCTTACTGAATACGCCTCCGACCTTCGTACAGTGTATACTGGCTACGGGCCAGGTCTATTATCGCCCAGGACCTATTATCGCCTACCCCCGATGTAGCTCTTCCACGTTCGTGAGTGATTTGGATTATGGCATATTTTAATAAAGAACACATACTAATTACCAATAGATGATAATTGGAGCAATAATTGTATTTTATATTAAATTATCACCAATTAGCTTCAAAATTTGCAAAATGACATATCTGGGGGTTGATTACGTGACTAAACAATAAGTCGCTTGTTTATATTTGTTCATCAGTCATAATGTCCTTTCATGTAGTTATGGCGTAGCACAATTTCCATAAATCTCTACAGCATGTTATGTTTTTTACACGATGTACAAATATTAGCTCTATTAGGTGTGTTTATATAATACGTAATTAAACGTTTTACATCCACGCATGCATTAGGTATGGTTAATATATTAGTAAATACCAATTTAAAATTAAAGGATTTCACAAGAAGATTACGCACCCCGTCCTGTTTTGTGGGGGCGATAATAGGTCCTGCCAGTGGCATAAAAAGGCCTATTTTCACCGTTTTCTGCCGTCGCTCCCACTATAACTGAAGTAGCGCAGATAACTTTGAATACTATAGTATACCATAAAGTAATACTATAGCTATACATGTGCCATAGTAAATATAATGAAGTTGATGTACATATTAAGAAAAATATCCAGGAAAACGTTCATAGTTTAGGCGTAACCAGTATAGCTATACTATTATAGGCTACTATGAAGGCCCTATGCTACCTGTATTTGCATCATACATATAGACAGGCTTGGCGACAGCGGTTAATTTCAGTTTGTACCGGTTCTATCAATGGACTGCGCTGGACCGTAAACCTAAATTATTCACTCACCGATAGTTATGCTTCTACATAGTGTGTACGATAATTAGACCTACATCAGGTCCCAATATTACGAAACTTTGGTACGATTTTGGTACGATTTTTGGTACGAGTTTTGTTCAAATCCTCACATAAAATATGAGCTTGACCATGAAATCGTACCATGAAAAATGTTTCGTAATATAGGGAATTACGTAAAGAATGTCATGCTAGCCTGAACATGCCTCTGTTCACCCGTAATGATGAGTTGGACATGTGAATGATAACGATGTAGCACATGGAATGCAGTTTTAAGTTGTTTACTCCCCAGGGAGTTGAGAAGGAATTGTGTGCGCACAGATACGTTGACCGGGGTAATAATGTAGCGCTTTGAACATGCTTTCGGGCGTGGATTTAGCGCAATATAAATGGCATATTATCAGTATGATATGTATATACAGTATAAGATTAATATGTTACATCGATGAACGCTCTGAAGCTATCACATTACTAAGGCATGGTTAGCGAGAAAAGAGATCGAGGGGTTGTATGATTAAATCGGAATAGAAGATAAGTTTATTCTAAAATAAAACTCACATGCAATGATTTAACACGCTCCCTGCTGGATTAGGTACAGGCACTGCTCTTTTGGGGCATCTCCGGTTACCTTCAGCGTGGAGGGAGTTAAATACCTATCACCAAGACGCCCGACAAAACAGTGGACACTAGAGTTTAAACATTTTGGTTTTAACCCGTGAAAAAAAATAGTAAATAACAATTCTTAGATGTCTATCGTCCTGCAGTTCCTTTACATCGCAGTGCATCGCAATATGCATATTAATAATGTCACTTGTTTGACAACAAACCCACATCGGCCAAAGACGTGTAAGCCCAATTGCATGACGTCAGTGGTGTAACTATTATGTAGCAAAAAAATGCATGTGCTTACAAATTGAAATTATAATAATATACATGTATAGAAATATTATTATTTTTTGCTTTCATGCTTTCATGCTT
>JAUTBV010114201.1:0-13887 GCA_032361325.1 Lepetodrilus fucensis
ATTGTATACTAATTGTTTCAGGGTTTATTTATAATAAACCAACATCCTCCAAATCAACAATAAAGAACATCACCCCCCAGCAGCCTGATTGTTATTCAAGGGATCAGACCCTGCTACACATACATGAAGAATGAGATGAGCATATCGTAGCAATGGTTTGTTGCTGCATAGACAACACACACACACACACACACACACACACACACACACGCAAAGAGAGAGACACACACACAGACAAACACAACACACACACACATGCACACGCACGCAAAGAGAGAGACACACACAGACAGACACACAACACACACACACATGCATACACATGCACACACACAAATGCACACACACGCACGCACAGAGATAGACAAACACACATTATACACACACGGACGTACATAAAACACAAACAGAAAATATGAGATACGGAGAGAGATGTGTGTGTGTGTTTGAGAGAGAGAGAGAGAGCGAGAGCGAGAGAGAGAAAAGAGATAGATAATTGTTGGCTCAACACCGTCCACTTTACAGTATCATCGTTCACCTTATAAAAATGGTATGTTTACGTAGGCTATATCTATTTACTATCTTGATAATATTCGAAGTTTATAATATAGGCCCTACTCACCAACATTAATACTAGTAAAGGACTAGTAGCATTTTAGCATAAATATTACTTTAACAACAAAGAATGTCCAAACATCTCCAGGTACTATTCAAGAACTGGAAGACGTATTGAAAGAACAATGGCACCAGAGTCTTCAAGCCGATTCCAAAAAGTTGGTAGAAAACTTCTAGACAAAATATCTCGGCCCCTTGATTACTTGTGTTGAGTATAGTACTGACATGTGGGATATTAGGTCATTATTAATACACAGTGAGCTTTTTTGATAGTGATATTAATCCAATAGAATTCCCCAAAAATTACAAGCAATAGGACTGTCTATTTAGTGTAGACGTTGAAATAGCAGTTTTTATTTTATAAAAAAAATAGTTTGGCATGAAATGCATTGACACCCCTATTTCGTAAATTATCTCGGTAAATACTTCATGGATTGACAAACCAAAAATCTTCAATTTCTTATTTTATCTGCCCTAACAAAAATTAAAGAATGAAAGATTTTGCACCATGAATAAAAAATCTGTTTTATAGATGACCAATGACTATTTTGAGTAAGTATTATTTTATGTAGAGGTGCGACATCCGGTAGAAGGAACAGGTAAAAAGGCTAAATTTTCAAGGGCTGATACTCTTCTTCACTATTTACTGAGATAATCTACGAAATAGGGATGTCAATGCATTTCCTACCAAATTATAGAAAATTTCTTTTTTTAAACTTTAAACTATCATGAAGACATGACAAATAATTGCCGTCAATGTGTTAGACATGTGTTTCATGATGATGAAATACTGGATTAGTTTCTTCTATATGAGTCTACGAGTTTACTCCATATAGTTCTGATGTCATTCCAGCACCTGCCCGCTTCGTTGAGAATGAAGATGAGTTCTCTAAATGCTATTTTTATATCGGAATCGTCGCAGTTGTACTCTTGATCCCGAATGCTAACTCTGTTCACGTTAGACTTCAGTGCAAGAATGCCGGTGACAAACACGTCGTCCATGGCTATGAAGCGCACGTCACTTGACACCAGGTATAACTTCCGGTACACATCCGGCGTGGTGACGTAGGCAAAACCCGGGCAGTACTCTGGAAGAACTTCAAACGGGTACTGTTCATGCGGGATGTGATATTTATCGGACGGATCTCTATTAGGTGTCCCGGTATCTACAATGTCGCAATGAATCGCATTCGATACGAACAGAGTCGTTCTTGTGTAGTTCATTAAGGCGTAAGGATTCACGATGACGTCATCGTCAATTTTAACAATAACCTTAGTCCTGGGACAATACTTCAGTGTCCAATGCATTGTCATGACGTGCTTATGAGTGAGATTGTGATAGTCGTCGATGTAGTTGCCTTGCACGATGTCGCCAAATCTTCTCGACTCCTGTAGTACCTCCCTTTGCCTGTCGGAATCAATCACGTAACCGAGCATGAACACGACGGCAAGAACCGCACCGTCGACGCTGCCTAGGCTGCCGAGTGTCTCACGGATCGCCAATCGCTTCTTGAAGAACCCTGGATTCGAATGCACCAATACCACCGTATGGACTGAAGCACCTTCACACACCCGCGATGTTAACAAATACTTGTATTGGTGAAGGTTGAAGAAGACGTCTCGCTTTATCTGGAAAAATTCTGATATTTTGGCAATGAAATTCTTTGCCGTACGCTTTGGCGGGGTATGAGTGTTTAACAGTATGAACACCATGCAGAAAGTACTGACACACAGTATCCCCAGCACACGTCTTAGCTTCCATTTCCACGTCCAAATGCCATTGAGCGGACATTCCGACGTCTGTATTGGACGGAGACGAGAAAACCACGTGAGCATCATCTCTCTGAAGCGCGCCGCATTGAACATTTCCCGGGAACAAGCTCAGCCTGAAAAACAAACAAACACCAAAATTGTTCATTGCTGCTAATGTTATAAATGCTGATCTAATCCGATGACTCGTAGTCACAATACCAGGGAGTTCTTCCATATGTAGCTGAGGATCATGCCAATCGAGATTCGAACCCAAGTCCAACCACCTTGAAAATGTTGTGTAATTCATTTTATTACAATATAAAATTTTCATAAAAATTAAAAGTCCTTAGACGTTTTGGAAAGCACGCTAGTTTCCAGAATAGAGTTCTCTCGTGGCTATCTCATCTGTAAATTTACTCTTATTTCTACCCCTGACTTTCTTGCCCATGCATTATGTTTTAAATGTGTAAATTATATTAAATTCTAAATCATTTTCAAATAAAAGTAAATACACATGGTAATTTACCATACATACGTTGACCGCGTTTTTTTCGCACATGCACAATTATATTTTTAATAAACTTAAATTTGAATTAATACGAAGGTTTAAATATTTTAAGCAATCGATTAATTAAAAGGTCATTGGAGTTTAGTTTAGTTGTCAGATCGAGCTGCGACTTGGCACATAGAAAGAGTTACGACTACGACTAACATTGAAACTATCAATGAAACTAAAAAAGGATAAAGTGGAATGATAAATTGAAGAAAGTTTATCATGTGGTAAAATAAAATGTAAAAATGCGAACACCTGTATGCACTTCTCCGTGTTATTATCGATATATTATAGTTGACTAAGGGGCACACCTACCACAATAATACGAACTTGGCCTTTAGAAGCAAATTCAGGACTGTGATATAGTAGATGCAGTTCTGTAGCTAGAGGGTGCCCAATAATAAATAGTAAAATAGTAAACGGGGCATTTTTTGTCTACCTGTCTACAGAACTGCAGCTAGATATTAACTAGTCCCCCGGTATTAACATGCTATTCTCCGTTCACGATTGAGGAAGTTATTCACGTTTTTGTAAAAAGCCATACAAGTAGGAACACATTAATTTTAATAGCTTATCTGCCATGTGTCGTGTATTTATAAACCAGATACCTGTTTTGTCCTGCATGTTTCAATGCATGTGTCACCTGCAAGAGAAGGGCAATACTTTATTACTGAAAACCTGAAACCATTCAACCTTATTTCATGTAACCCTATGCACGCAACCTGGGGCATTCAAACTCTACGTAAGAAGTTGTGCTAAGTTTTACTATCACATTGTCATTCATACATACCGTCTTACTAATATCAGTGTACAAACTCCAGGGCCGGTATTCATGAAAGGGCTTAAGTCAGTTTTTTATGATCAATATATAGCAAAAACTGACAAGCCCTTTTATGAATACCGGCCCAGGCTCCCGTTTCACGACGGCCTCCTAAAGTTGGGAGCTCCTAAAGTTATGACCCAGTTTGTCACCTCCTAAGTCAGATGCCGATTTAAGAAGGGATATGACTTGTGGCATGGTCGGGACACACTTTAGGAGGTGATAACTCGGGTTAGGAGTTCCTAACTAGTTGGGACACCGTCGTGAAACGGGGGTCAGCAATTTCACTGACAGACATGAGGACTGGTAAGTCTGAGAAGTTACATGTTGGCCAGTGATCGATGATATATACATCTTGAAAAACGAACAAAAAGTAACACGACATGTGGGCGTGCAAGGATAAAACGTTACCCGTCCTCGCTGAAAATAACCCGTCGCAGGCGTGCGGACGGGCTCTATTTCGAACACCGCCATATGAATGTAAAAATCTTAGTTTGTATCTATTAATGTATGCTGATGATCATGATGATATGGTTATTTTCTCGGAAAATGTCAATAAACTTCAAAATCAGCTCAATTCGTTATCATCATATTCAAAGTTATGGGGATTAACCATTTAACAGTTGACTTACAAAAAACAAAAAGTGTTGTCTTTCGGAAAGGTGCCTCACGATTTATTACCAGTGAACCATGCTGAACAACATAATTCATCTTGATCCTTTGTAATGTTATATTAAGATTTTCTCTGGATTTTTAGTCAATCTAAGGCCAAGACTTCTGTTAGCCTATCACCGGAATTCCTAATTTTAAATGATATTCTTCAAAATTCTAAAAATAGACATGATGCACTTGCAGCCGCTATAATGCCATACATAACTCAAAACAGACAATTTCAAATACAAAAATACATGATGATTAAAATAAAACACTTATTTTCATTGTGGTCCTTTTTATTATTAGATGTGGTAGACTGGCAAGTTTGAATGAGAGATAATGTCTCTCTCAAAGCCTGGCAAATAATTATAAAAATATTAATTAATATTACTTGAACTAATAGTAAACATAGCTTAGCTAGTAGTTGAGACAATAAAACAAGTTAACTATGATTGCCTATGCAAATTTGCAATGTCACTCTTGGGGGGAAATGACCCTCTAACTCTTCTTGGGGGGACACAATGACCCCTTAATTCCAAATTTCTCTTTCTATCACTGTGGCCCGTACCTCTCTTCTTGGAAGGAATGGGGCCACCAATAGGCATGCTGTCTTTGAATTTGCTGGCTAGTTCTCGCACTGACTTCCTCTGAGGTGCTTCCTTCTTAGCGATACCGTCTTTCTTTATATTCTTATCTTCAGCTTTCAGTATCTGACAAATGCAAAAAAATAGCACTGGAGACGTTGCTCGCTCATCAATGTGCAGCAAAATAATATGTGACAATGTAAGCAATTAGCTTGGGGTTGAATTGGGGTTTATATCCAGTTTCAAGATTATTTCACTTATATCACGGCTTGTCAGTTTTAGGACAATTGTTTTACACCACAGTAGGAATCTCTCGCTCACAACACTTTTAGGGCAGGTTGTGAAACCTGCAACATCTATAGGGCTAACAGTTGCAGTAAATAAGCAAGCACTGGTACTGACTCTACCAAGATGACACCATGCATTGGCATGGTACAGAGACAGCACTTCCTATCTTGATCGTGTCAGAAACTTTCACTAACATTGATACCGGGACAGGATTTGAACATGGGACCTTTGGCTCCAACATTCTCCCATTGCATTACTGCCCACCTGTTAACCCTCTTCCTCCTAGATTAGATACAGAAAGCTCTTTAGGGCAGATATGGTTGCATCCAGCATGGAGAGGATTAAAACTATCCTGTTGTGAAATCAGCTAACATTGATAACTACTGTGGTAGATTTTGATGAATTATTCTATTTTTAACCCTCTCCCTGCTGGATTACACATATTGCTCTTTAGGGCATCACTGGTTACAAACAAAAGTTAAAATTTGTACCTTGACAAAGTTTTCTGGGAACATTCCTTTCTTTCCGTTGACCTCTCCTTCCCACCATCCTCCATCGCTCTCGACAACATTCTTGATGATCTCGCCCACCTTCAGGGACAGCTCGTCTTCCTGCTCTGCTTCGTAGGCAAACTCAACCACAGCCTCCACTGCAACCAAAGTAACAGAACTTAGAACCAGCAGGCAAACATTTAAACTTTTAGTACTCTCCTGCTGTGTAACCTCTATTGCAACGAGAAACAGCCTAGAACTAGCAGACAAACATGAACAGAGTTTGACATTTTTTTCCGCAGGTATTTTTGTATTGTGATTTAGAGCCGCTTGCAAGCACCTGCTGGTACTGATGGACGACAACTGCATTGCTGCAGTACAGACAGCACATTATATCATGATTGCATCGAAAAGGTAACTTTCACGAACATTGATGCTGGGAGTCAGGAATTGAACATGGGACCGTTAGCTCTAAAGTTCAACATTATACATGCTCTATCATTGCGCTACCACCCACCCTTTTAACACATTGAAACCTACACTGTAACAAGCAACAGAGCTTAGAAGTTACAACAAGCAGAGAAGCTTGCCTCCACTGTAACCAGAGTAGCAGATATTAAACATATGTTAAAGTGAGAGATTTGTTTATCATGCATGCTTATTCAATGTTACATCAGGTATCTTTCAACCATATGTGACGACAGTATCAGCACAAAGTAGATATAAATAAAAAAGCTACCCTCAACTGTAACAAGCGGACAAACCAACCTTTGCTGTAACCATAGTACCACTCGTGAAAACAATCAAAATAACCTCCACAATAGCTACAAAGCTGAGGCCAAACTAATTTAAACCACAATAATAAAACAATATCTAGCATTTATAGTATGTAGACAAACTCAACCAAAACAATCACTAAAACCACCAACCACAAAACTGAAAAGAAGTCATGAGAGTTTATATAATAACACATTTAGTAATGCCCCCTACTGCTAACTTATAAGCCCTTTTCAACATTTTTTATTTTTTAAATGAAATTATTTACAAACTGCATGTTGTGTCACCATCATAACCGTGCATCTAAAAATATGTCTGCACCTGCTAGGTTAGCTCACCATGCCTTTTGTTTTCGATGCAATTTAAAAAATAAAATTATAATAGTATTTATCCCTAAAGTACTGTGATCTTGTGATCCTAATTTTAGAAATCGTATAAATTAGAAGGCAGAAATAAATTAAATTTATAAACACAGAATTCCATCATCAACAATGAGCAAAAATATTAATCCATACGTATAATCTGATAATCGAGTGATAAGCACATGATAATGAAAAATAATATGTAATTTAATTTTGACATTTTGATGGCTACGGTATGTATGAATGTAAGTTTAAGTCATCATGCTATTTCAATGTCAACAATTATTATATTTCTAACTATTCTAAGCAAATTTACACATCCAAATAAATATAATGGGATTTGAAATTATGCATAATTGGAATAATATTTTTAAAGGTAATATCGGACATTTCCACGTAGTGTCAACTACCAGTATCAAGAAGATCACAACACAACAACAATCATGATATTTGGCACAAAAATGCATGGTGGTATATTTCTGAAAACTACATTATTTCTATATACTCGTATAGATGGAATTTTAACCTATTAAACATAACAATAATATCCAATATTACATATCTGTACAGTTCCGTTTTGGCACATTGCAATAACTCATAGTATGTCAACTATGTCAACAGACTCAACATAACTCCAACTGCACCAGATCTACAAAAGTAATAGGGAATTAGTACATTTCCTGTTGATAATTCCCATAATCATCTATGATCAGTGTAAAAAAATATATTAAAAATATGAACTTTAAAATGATACATATTTTGCAATTGAACTTGAATTATTTTTACAATTGACTCTTGAAACATGTGAAATAGAATATTTGATCATTAAACGTTAAATTAGAAATATACATTAAGTCGAAATAAACCCTCTCCCTGCTTAGGCATGTCATTGCTCTAGTCTTAATGGCATCTCTTGTTGCCTCCAGCATGAGGTTAAAGATGTTAAATGTAAAACAATTACATTGATGACTGCATTTACAGTTGTTTGATTCCCTGGTTTACAGATTAGCTAACATGATTTCTTTCAACTTTATTATATTGCACTGACAGTGTACTAGTCCAAAGAAAGTTATAACAATTATAAAACAAGTCATAAAACCCATGACCAAAAACCAGTAAACTATGGTTGAGACAGAGTCAAAGCCAATTTACAATATACTGGTCCCATGTGTAACAAAAGTCTAATTATAACAATTATTACTATTGACAAACAGTACTTTGACAAATAATTGTGCATTTAAATCTGAACAATTCATGTGTTATGTAGTTGGTGTTTGACACATTATAATATTGATCAATTATTATATTATATTTATTTTCTGTTTGCCGACCATTCATTATCTCCAATTATTATTATTTTTATATTGTACATTTTGATATGTTGGCCAGTTAGTACTAGGACTAACTGGCCAAAATATCAAATTATATTTATTTATATTTTCAACTGCCCAAACCAAAATTATAATAATAAAATCTGTAAACAAGGGAATCAAAAACGTATAATATGGTACACTGTAATAGGTATTGGACTATTGTTTATTCATTCAGCAATATATTATTGCATCCTACAGGTAAGTGTTATCTGAAAATAGAGTGTGTAGATGTCAGATGATCATCATCAAATGTCATGATTCGATTGCTCATTTAACTAGGATGTCCAAATTAATTACCAAACAATAATTCAAAGATCAACTTCTGATAGTACATAGATAACCAACACCAATCTATAATCAACTACTAATGTATAACCTGATAACGGGATATACGATCTAATGATATAACAGTCACAGTAATCTATCCTGTCTTGAACCCAGATGATCGCTCATTGTTGACCCGATACGAACCAGGAAATAAGGGGAGTCTATTCATGATTATGCACACACAGCGTCATAACACAACAATCCCTATTTGCACAAACCATGCTAGTGCATGCACTCTGTAATAATAATTTACCAATCACAGTAAAAGTTCTGTATAGATTCCAATAAAGCTAAATCTTGTGTACAAACGCATGTGTATATTTTTTATTTCCCTCGCTTGGCAGATCATGTTTGAACACCGGGGATGTAAATTTAGGAATTTCCTCCGGGGGGGGATAGATGACCAATCACATCTTGGGATATTAATTCCCTTGACATTGCATGTTTATCAGTTCGAATTAACGACAATGCAACCACTACCGAGCATAAACAGTCGGCAGCTTGATTTAGACCAGCAAAATGCCGAGTTGTTGTTGTGACAGTGAAGAAACCGTGAACAAGATGTCAACCACCGAGTTGAGAATCACGTCATCCATTCAGCGACTCGACTCTTTCATCGTTGTTCATTTAATAATAGCAGGATAATGTATGACTCGGACACCTGGAATACCTTAAGAAACACTTACCCATTTCTCACATTGAATTATTGATATTATTTGTCTGCATCGATGGCAGAGAAAATACGTTTTTGTGTATCCTAATGTCGGATATTTCTTTCGCGGCCCAGCAAGATGGCGTATGGTCACGTGATAGGTATTCTCCCCGAGGGAGAATTAATTGTGGAACAGTGACTCGTCTGCCTTCATAAATATCTATGTTCTTACCTGCATTAATTTAGATGCAGTCACAAAGTCATTATTTGTAAATATTACCATTGATATTTTAGTTAATAATAATAGTAGCACAAACATTGTGCATTTCGATAAAGTATTTAATCTAAAACAAATTGAGAAAGAAAAGTTCCAAACCAAATTCCTGGAAAGGTAGATATTTATAGGATAGAACATAATGTTAAACTAAGCATTGGTAAATAAAATGTGCTAGCTCAGCTTATAGCTTATAAGTGATTATTGTAAAATACTTCTGTTGCAAGTGTGTAGAAATAAATTCAATATTGCTAAGCTAGCAAGTTTGGGCCTATCTAGAGAGAAAGAGAGAGAGAGGGGGGGAGGGAGATAGGGAGAGAGAGAGATAAATAAATATTAGGACATAATCTACCTTTTTAGTCTGAATGCCAGAATGGAGAAAGCTAGACTATATCGATATAGGCCTAGCCTAAGTAGAGTAATAATATTAATACTAGTATTATAATTAATTTATATAATTCATTGGTTTTACTCAACCTAACTTATATAGTAGGCCTACATGTGTAGCCTACTTGCACGTCGGGTGTATGCATGCCTACCTCAATCGGATCAACCGAGCGACATCCACTGATATATTTCCGATCCGAAATGTCGCGAAGTTGCTACGAATGATGCCTACCTATGTAAAGTTAAATAAATGCGCGAGCTTAGGTACATTCCCTCCTAACTTCATAAATTCCATATGAATGACTATATGACTATATTATTAATGTATACTGATAGACCTGACATTTTATTATGACTAGATAAAACCGCAACATGCACTGAAAATGCATGTATATATACATACGAAAACATTCAAACATATTAATATGCTATTCATGCCATGTATAGTAGATCTAGGTATGATTGGTAGTTACAACACGTCATATAGAATCAAATCTACAGTATGCATAGTGTTACGCATACATATATACCATATAATTATAGTATTACTATCTATATTTAGGTCACTATATATAATACCCTAGGTCCAATATACTGTTTCCATATATATAATCCTAATCGTTCGTCAGTATTTACTTATAAATATACGGGGATTGAGTAACGAGGAAGTAGACTCACAAATTCACATGGCCATGCACATAATTATAGCCTGTAGATCGAATAGCACTACAAATCACTACCACTCGCGTTTTATCTGTGTGTCACTCACCATATCACTCTAAATTTCTCTTTTTGGCATGTGGCCTACATGTACTTTCTTTTATTTCTTATGGATTTTGTTAATCTGACTTTCCTTTCTGTCGTAATCTTGTTTTGTTTATTATTAAGTATATTGATGCAAAAAAAATAGGATACATAATTCGAAGTAGTAGGACTCGGTATAAAGGCTAAAAGGAGAAAGACCTAAATTTGCCTTAGTTTTCATTTAGTGACTCGATGGAAATGTTTGTATTTATATATACAATATATACAAAATAGGAAAATATTGAAAAGCAGTAGGAAAATGTAGCTTGTAGACAAATTAAATTTAGGGAGCGGACTTCGTAAGCGTCAATAAAATATGTTTAAACTAACAACAAATAAAATGTACATATACTTTGAGGTAAAACTACGTTTGACCATTATATAATTATGTCAACAAACTACGATTGCATATGCCTTTATAAATTAAGCTTTCTCTCTCTCTCTCTCTCTCTCTCTCTCTCTCTCTCTTATAGGCCTACATTTGTAGAGGAAGTAGACTCACGTTATACTGCCGTCCAAAAGAAAGTATCCAGTGCATTTGACTGTCTATTGCTTAAAAACTAAAATAAATACAATGATAATTTCAAATGTATTAATTGAATATATATCTGGTTGTTTACTGTGTTCAAAATCAAGTCGTTCAATAATATACACTTTGTTTGGCGTTCGTGCAAAGAGTTAGGTGTGTCACATTTTCAGAGTTGCAATATGTTCAAATTATACGAACAGAAGTGTTATTGGTATTCATCTGCTCTAATTTACATATATTGGTATACTGCTGCAATAGCGTGCCTGATCACCCCTAGTATAAATTCAGGCCTTTTTTTGTGTCGGTTCATCGATACAGTTAAAACGTCGGAGGACGTTGTCTGGAATACGTTATCATTCTACCAAAAGTGCATTTTTCGGTCCATTTTTCGAGTTGCTGATTAACTGGCCCTGCAAACATTCCCCAAATCTGTTTGTCCACATGTTCACACAGTCATGTCTCACCAAACTTTACAGTCCTGGCCCATTTCAGAAGGTTACGTCGACGTCGATTTGTTAACGTGACTTCACGGTAGAGAAGATAGGCTCCGATGTATTCTTCTTATAGTTGTTTGTACAGGGTTTGGGCATTAACATAAATGAAATTACGCCGTCGAAGCTGATGACGTCACTACATGAGAGGCTGAATTTTCGGAGGTAAAGAAGCCCAAAATACTTGCCTTCACTAGCTGTTGTAACACACGGTTTTCCTGCTGTGGGCCTAACTGATGAGTTTCCAGTTTGACAGAATGGCTTCATCAATAGTTCAATGTTTTTTCTCATACAAACAAACATTCTTGCACTATGGGTATGCGTCGTACCAAACTGGGCCAAGATTAACGACTCGCTCTCTCTAATTGTTGATATACTTGGAATTCCTTTTCATGAATTCAATTATTGAATGAATAATCATTGCATTTCAGCGAACTTTATTATATTTGGGTAAGTAAATATATTTGTACCGAAGAAAATCTATTTTCTTCCAAAAATCGATTTGCATAAAATGTCGTGGCATATCGTTTGATTTTAGAACCTGATCACAAGTGGGTGCGATTGGGGAATAATACAAACGTCATTTTACTTTACTGTTAGCGTTTGAATAGCCTATCAATAAAATTATTTCTTAGACTGGATACTTTCTTTTGGACGTCAGTATATATAGATGTGAGAATAAAACGTCTGTTTGTCTGTAATTTCATTTAACATTACTAGTATTCTTAAATAAAACACATGCATAAGTAGCCTACTAGGTAGTGTAACCTCCTGTAGACACCGCCAGTCCACCGGCTGCAGCTCAGGATACCGTATAGTGTACACGTACCTCACCACGACTGCTACTGTTGTATTATGTATTCTATTCGCAGGGGTGTGTACCTCAACGCGTTTAATGTTAGTACACCGTCAACCAACTACAGCCAGTTTCACATCGTGTTTGTTCCCACGTTCCGCGCATGTCCGAGTTCCGTGTATAAAGAGGAATGCAAGACATGAGACTATTCCCATGTGTGTATATAACACCTGTCGCGTCTTCATCATACGTTACCTGGAACTTGCTTTAACCCTCTCCGAGTCCTAGTTGTTGGCTTGGGCACAGGTATACTGTTCTTTAGTGCATCTCCGGTTGCTTTCAGCATGGTGAGGGTTAATTAAGAGAGCTTATAAATTATAGCATTAAACAACATTTATGGTACTATATAGCAGGCATGTTACAGATAGGAATTGGTCTTACCTTCGTTAATGAATATTTTGAAACCTTAATTATTTTCTCCCAAGCTATCAGAGATGGTGTGCAATGGTGAATTGCTCATGATATATATTCAAGGCAGTTCTATTGATCGTGACTAGCATTTAATAAACGATGTGATTTAAACAGGTATTCTATTTAACACGGGCTTGAGGTGGACGCATTGCTATGCGTTATACCGGTATATATAGGAGTCGTGATTGGGATTTTATAAAACTGTTCTTGGGCAAAGTATGGGGACTATAATAACATGTATACAAAGCATCATCAACAGTTTTGTGTAACTTGAGGCGAAAATCATATTGAAGTGGGCCGTTGATATTTGACAATCCTGTCAAGTAGCATCTGTTGCGCAAACATGCTGGGTCCCATTCCAGAAAACTATCGTAGCGGTACGAGCTTCGTAATTTACGCACTAACATGCATGTACCACTCGGCGTCCCATTCTACAGAACAATCGTACTACGAGAGTCGTAACTATGTTAATACACTCACTGTATGTATAGGAGTTACGATTCTCGTAGTGTGTGGAACGGATCCTGTTATACGGTCGTTCTGTGCAATATAATGGGGCCACGAGTCATAACTGGATTTGTTTTCTTATTTAAAGCATAATAACTGGTGTTTACATATTATAGTCGCGTTGCTTTTATAGAAGGAGGCCTGTAGGCTTATAGGACGATACAAATATACAAATATATAGTTTCCTATCCAAAAGTGTATGCCCCAAAGCAGACATACTTCTTAAAATACATTATAAGCTTCTGTTATCTATATGCATTATTGAAGTATATGCGAATTACTAGTTTACACTATAAATGTTGCCAAGAAGCCATAACATTTATAATATAAGTACTACTGTCGCATGTATGCGCTAACAAGACATGGGTACCCGTTTGCAG
>JAUTBV010114212.1:0-13886 GCA_032361325.1 Lepetodrilus fucensis
ACTACGAGAGAAAATGAGGGCGAGACAGAAGAGAAGATAGAGGGAGAGAGAGATGGAGGGTGTATAGAGAAAATAGAGGAAGAATGAAAGTTTGATATAGACAGATTGAGATATATATATATATATATATATATATATATAAATAAGTAACCCATCAAGCTATTATCTAATTTTTCCAGATGGAGTTTTTCATATAAAACGTGCATCGTCATTGGTAAACTTATACATTTTGTAAAATTAGGTTTCATAGTTATTTTACGATGTTCTTTAAATTAGATGTGGGATTTCAATGTAGAAATGATTGATACTGTCTAATGGAATATAAGTGATTGCAACTATAGTCAGATGAAGACAGCTATTGCCGTAACACAACGTAGTTTATTAAAATATAGCTTGGTAATTTACAGGAACAGCATTACACCTTGAAATGACGTTTGAAGTGATAAACGTATTTAGTGGTATACTTTATACCGATGACCACGACGCACAGTCTGTTAGCGTGAGTACTAGGTCAAATGTAGATGAGATTGGACCTAGTCGATAAACTCATACACTTAACAATAGCGTGCGTTTAACCATCCTCGAAACTCAGTCCATAATGCCTACTTAACACCAAAAGTAGGCACAACGCTCTTTGTTTCGAAGGTGACGTTTATAGTAGACTACTAATTTAATCGACGTTAATAGTACAGTAGTTTCGGTAAGAATGTAGTGTATTGATTAGTTGCATGAGTGATCTATTAACAGATTCTTATTAATATTAGTGTTGAATAGTGGTCTTGTATGTCCAATGGTATTAATTGGGGTGGCAAGTAACGATAATGACTTGGTGCATACATACTACAGAACAGTTTTGATCTAATGACCGGCTACCATGAAAGGCAGGGTTACAGATTTTAATTTCATCGAACCGAATTCATTCCGAAGGTCCCCATATAGATACACATCTGTGTTATATAGTTCAATGGTTCGTTAATCTTTACATTCAAGCATTCCCCGTTACCCACCTAACTAACCACATAAATTGCCTAGTTTGTCGCACCGAAATTCCACTCTTATCTGTTGTGCAAGGACCATTTCCTAAACGTTAATGAAAAGTGTACAGTAGTAGTGTTAGATATTAGCGTGTGTTTTTATATAGATAAATATACTAATATTTCGACATGGATATTCTAATTATTTTCTTAGTTTTGTTTATTTTTATTTTTTTGTTTATCTTCATAACGGAAATTTCTTTCAGTTCTCATCATTAATGAAATCAGACGTAGGCGTCTTGCTGAAAAAATGCAAAAAGAGGCAAATGAACGCATGATCGTGAGTAGGGCCATTGGTGCCGGATGACGTCATGATGACGTCACACCCACTCACACGTGTGTAGTGATGCACGCTTCATGCATGGGCGTCACTATCAGATATGGATAACCCTGTGTGTTTGATTTTAAAAATAAAACCCCAGTCTTTATATAATTAGTCTTGAAGATGTTCATAACCTGTGTGTTCTTGTGGTGTGCCATAAGGTTCTTATAACTGTCACTAATTGTAGATTAACACATTTTGTTTCAGGGGCATATCCCTATCCCTTGCGTAAAAAGGTGAAATACGTCTTGGTTAAAACTGTTGCATGTCCTTGTGTGTACCTTATGCTACTCTGTAATACTTACAGAGCTATACAGTACACTCTCACTGGCACATAGCTCTTAGGTCTACCCTTTGTATATCCATGTGTGCATACTGCTATATTTAAAACAAATACAAGCTCTTCCTCATCCTCGCACACCAGTGATAATTTATTACGCTCAGGGCTCGCTGCATAGTACCACAGTGAAGTGTGAACGTAATTAAAGGTACCCTTGGGGTGCGAGGATGGCTCTTCCCAGATTGTTGCGTAGGTATACCCCGTGCACATCATTGCGTGCATACTTATAATTTCCAGTTGCCTAGGAATACCAGACCATTGCATAGGAATACCACCAGCTTCAATCAAAGTTCCCGTACCTTCTTAGTATAGAGAGTTGCATAGTGATCGTTGCATATATAGATCAACCCCTTGCATGTCCATGTGTGTATGCAACAGTAGACATATTATAGAGTTCCTGTACATTTTCAAGCTCTTTTAAAACACCTATGTAAGTCCACCCATTGCATGTTCTCGTTTGTACACAGCTTATAGTAGACTACAGTGCATCCCCTGCCTCGGACACTATAGACTTCCTGTGATTGTGAGATGTATTCTTCAACAGAATGCACTGTGGTCAACTCTGACCAGCTAGCTTTCATACACAGAATCCGGCCTCGTTGTCTAGAACATTGCTTTGAGTGAGACCCTAGTTTTGCTTTCTACAACAGTTCACAGTATGACTGCGCCACTCGTGGAAATATCGACTCTCCCACTTCACTCGATGAGAGAAACATGGTATTCGAGAGAGAGAAAAAACCTTGAATATCCTCTATTTATTAGAGCTTTCAAGATGCTTTCACTTATATCACGGCTTGTCAGTTTAGAACAGGAAGAGAAACCCGCAACATCCATGACGCTGCAGACTTTATTTGATGATGGCCCTATTCACAATCTCATTAAAATCATATCTCAGCGCAGCTTACGAAGCGAGTGTCATATATATCTGTTTGAGCGTTAGTTTCGGATCTCATTTTAATGAGACTGGCCCTATTCACCCAGCAGCAGTGTCTAGGGTTATTTACTATGCACCAATGTATATTGTATTGCGAGTGAATCTCTCTATTATACTGCATTCTTTATATCATACTGCAACAAGGTCTTTATCTTACAACAGCTTACAAGTATGCTTTTGCACAGCGTTAGATACACATATAATGAGAAACCACACGTTACGTGGATACATGCAAGTATCCCCTCGTCGTTGTCTGTTACCCCCCGAGTGATGCACGTTTGTATCGTCCTGTATATTTCATCCTTAGAAGTGTGTTAGTTACTGATTAACTTCGCTAATAACATTAATACTTCGCTAACATTAATACCGTAATGCATTTTACTACACACAATTCAAATGGTATAAAGTTTATTGGTGTTGTTTTTATTTTATTTTTTTATTTTTATTGTTTATTGCATTGCAGTAAGTAACGCCACTTTGGTTTTCATGAACTACGTAAGTTATTATAAAATATGGTAGTTCAACAAATATATCTAACACATTAAGTGGAAATTCTGAATGTAGACCTACTCGCGGAAAACATCATCTTATGCTAGGTGTAAAGTCAAGTCTGTGATTGAGAAATGAATACTTTACAATTGTATTAGAGTTTACATGTGTGTTCCACTTTAAATGTGTATTCGACTTGGTCTTTAGGTACTTTACCTATGTATCTAACGATGTCTTTAGATCCCAACCATCATGTACCGAATATCTGACACATGATGTTCCTGCTGTTTGTACAGACGACGTGCTCTTGATTCTGCGGCTGCGCACCAGAAGGCGGCGAGGCGCCGCGGTGACACAGGACATCGATGCCATCTCGAGGGTGGCGCCCCCTAATCCGAGACGTGCCGCCGTCGTCATGCCAGACCTAGATATACAGGAGGCGTTGAGGGGACTGCTTGGAGGACGTGACTCAATCACTTCCGAGTTCACAGACGATGACCTTTAGATTATTGATTGCTGTATAGTCGATACCATCCTCAAAGTTCTGAGCATATTCTGAGAAGACTATTTGGAACACGTGACTCAATAACTTCAGAGCTCACAGACGATGACCTTTAGCGTATTGATTTCTGTAAAGTCGATGTCATCCTTGAAACACTGAGGGAAATACTTGTAACTTTTACGTATTGAATGCTGAATGCTGTAGATATGTCATCCTCGAACACTTAACTATCATGTCTACGTGACATCCGTCAAATGGAAGTTAAGTAGGCATAATGGTCTGTTTTTCGAGGATGACTGAATATACGCATTCTCCATTTGTAACAATGTGATAATATTCAGATTGAGGATCCTATAGTATACTAAATGCTATTTAGCTGTGTTGTACGTGTATATCCTGTAGTTAGAAACGGAATTAGTTATCTTCATTGTACACGGATATGTCTTGTAGTTATGGCTAAGAATAACAGTCTATGATATTGTTTTATATATTTACGCGCACATAACTTTAATATTCATTTCCAGTAATGTTCAACATCCACATGGACGTTTACAAGAATAGATGCATGTTGATATATAACCTGGCCCCCGTACCGCCCCATAGAAAGGTCGTATGGCAACGAGAGTCGTAACTTCCTTACGTTAACATGGTCTTACGACTCTCGTAGCGCTACAATCGTTTTGTTGAACGGGTGCCAGTATACTAAGCATACATGTATATTTGTTATGGCAATTGGTGCAACATTCGGCGTTCTCGACACAAATTATAGATAAAGCATAGTTCACTATATCTGATATGTTCTTTTAAAACCCTGGCAGATTTGTCGAAATATAGTTTAGTATAGCTAAGTACATTTGTAGGTAGATATTATATTGTGTCTGAGGTAGATTCAAATGTAATAACTTAACGTCGCATTGCGCTGGTAAAACTGAATAATTGTAAGCTGAAGATAATGCATTTGGATCATAAGGCCTACTTCTTTACTATCGTGATCATTATGATGAGTAGCGAAAATTAGTGCTATTTCTTTTCAGAGAAACTTAGTGCTATTTCTTATCAGAGAAATGTTAATACGAGCTACGTGCGTGATGTTTAAATGTACATATATACATACCTTTCCAAATATTGCAACAGCTAAAAAGTGTTATCGCTTATATGTATTGTCAGAACGCTTTGCCTCGAGATTACGATTTCATACTCAACCCCGAATACGATTTCATACTCAACTCAGAATTTTGTTCAGAAAACGTCATGTTTTGAGCATAGCACGTGAGTTGAGCACAAAAACGTACTCAGAAAAGTTTCGTAATCTCGGGGCGAGGCGATGTATACTACATTTGATGATGTCAGTAAGCATGGTAAGAATGGTATGTTTATAGTGTATTTAAATAATTATCTAGAAATATTCCATGGAAAAAGCGAAACAAAAAGAATGTTTAGTACGAGACTTGTATCCGACAACGCTTCATTTGTATTACATATGGAGAAGTGAATAAATGAAGAATTTGTCATGTTCTTATTGTGATTTTCAACTGAAGCTCCCGAAAGTAATTCTATCTCGAATTACAACCAAATATTTGAAGGCGTAATACTGAAACATCCATCTTGATATTGGAGTATTAAAACATTAAAACAATACATATTGAAACACAGTTGCAATGTTAATTCACGTGACATACGTACATTGTATTATCGGTATATTGAATTGACAGAAACCTTTTCCATTACGCATGGGTACTGTTTTCCATCGCAGTTCTTTGCAAGAATCAATTATTTGAAACGATGATTTTATTCAATTTATAAAGTTGATAAATTTGTCGCGAACTAATGTCGCAACCATATCGAAAATGCTACTAAAGTAAATATATTCGTGATAATACTACAATGAATGGGGAACGTTGTTAACTAAGCCACGTGACCGAGATGTCTCTATGACGTGACGTTCATTGTTATCACGTCACACTAGGACAGCACAACCGGACGCCATGGCCATGGAGCAGGTAAGACATCTTTTGTCACTCTCAACCAAATGCGAACTTCCTGCGCTATTTTAGTCAGTTCGAATGTACAAGATCTTTCTATTAAACAAATATAATTTATGTGGTGTTTTCGTACAGGCAGGACATTCAATATTATTGTTTTCACTGTTTTATCAAGCTTCAATGGAATTCATGCAATGATTGACAATGACAGATCACTCAGTTTAATAAGATCGTTGTAAATACCAATAACGTAAACTACAAGTTTCACCATTGTAGTGTAATGTTTAATCACAGTTGTCACTGGTCAATATATTCGTAATTCAAAAACGGCAATATTAGTGAAATAGATCCACGGTAATGGTGGTTGCTACCTTTACCGGAAGTGTGTCTATGATGTAACGTCATTGTCATCGCGTCATAACCATTGTTATCTATAAGCAAAACAATCGCTTCGCCATATTGTGTAAGCAAGGTAAGAAATATGTTTTTATTCTCATGATGATACCACATACAAATTGTCAAATATGATATTTCACAAGACATAAATTACATACATCTTCATCAAGAGAAGGGATTGACATACAGGGGTTTAACTATTTTAATGTCGCTTCCTAGCTAAAACAAAACATGGCGTTGCTAAGGAGTTACGACTCTCGTAGCGCTATGATTGTTCCGTGGAACAGGGGCCTGGGTGTCGTTTCTCGAAGCTCTCATATCTACGAGACCATATATACGCACTCTCGTAGCGATATCTAAAACAAATACGGTGACTTAAGAGAGCGCTATACATGGTCTCGGAATTAGTATGAGAGCTTCGAGAAACGATACTCTGAACGTTACATATATGATATAACATTTTATTATTATTATTATAATTCTTATAATTATTTCGTCCAGAATCTAGACGTCTATGGTACCATATGCATTCAGCTCATATCGACGTCTCCATAATTATGAGCGCTAGTAGTGCGATAGTGGAGACGATGCAACTTTGTCTAATATTTATTCAAAATCCTGTGGTTGCGTACGTTACAACAAGGTAACATATGAACTGACTGACCATAGTTAATTCAAACGTACAAGAGCTTCCAATTAAACAAATATAAAATTGTATTTCGTGCATACGTTAATTTATAATATTAAATCATCAGTAATTTAGAGGAGTAGTTACTACTCAATACTAGGCAAACATAAATGCTTACACCCAAATGTACCATTTTACATTCGAAAATATTTATTACTCCCAAAACAAATATAAGTTCTTATCTTAAAATGCTGAACAGGTAACTTACCAATTGAGACTGGCCGGTGGAGATAAATCCCCGATAAAATAGAATGTTTAAATTTATATTATCATTCTTGCAGTCGGATATCAATTTCATTATATTTGTTTTATACGTTCTTTAGCAATCCATAAGAATTATCGGAAATTCCCAAATCTATTAACCTTTACACAAACCCTACTGATTAACAAACTTAAACCAACTAACAACATTCTTTATAACAATAGCAACATTCTTTATAAGAATATGTAAATGATTTAATATGGACACACACACACACACACACACACACACACACACACACACACACACACACACACACACACACACACACACACACACACTCGGAATTTCTTTAACAGATGCATAATAAAATACGATTTCCTGGTATCTACAGAACAACACTTAATATATTTAACACACTTTATCTAGTGGGGTAGGGTGCTCGCGAAAATATCCAAATGTCTGTGCGCCCTGAAATTTTCGAAATGTAGGCCTAACAAAGTACGATTTTCTGATGTCTATAGAAATAAATCTAGTGTGGTCTAGGGGTGTGTTTTCTTTTTAACGGGTGATAATTCTTGATATAGGTATAATATCATGATATAGCTATATTGTCCGTTGTGAATATGCAATTGGTGCATAGCTGATGGTGCACCGTGTGGCCCGATTCGAAGTGAAGTCAGAAATTAAGAGTCCGAGACTGTAAGGGGTCTTGGGGTATATTTTTCGGAGATTTGTTTTGTACATCATGTTTGCTTAGAAGTGATGTCCCGCAATTTATGCTTAATATATATTAGAGTTAAAAGCTCTGAAAGTATCTGACAAGTATCACCAGTACCTTCAAATTTCATACTTCAGTGAACTATCGTAACTGAAACATGCCTATTGCTGTGAAATCACTTACAAATTGTATCATATAATTATACTAGTACACGTTACAATCTAGCACTCTGCGATTTATGAGAGAAAACAAAATAGCTATGGCCCTATAAAGGCTCGCTCGTTATGCATATATATAATAGTACATTGAGATATGTACGTTACAATCTATCTTTGCGATTTATGAGAGAGAAAAAAAGTTGGTTAAAATGACTGTTGGGGCAGCTGCATGTACAGCGTCAGAAGTAAAAAACGGTGACAAGATCGGAACAAAGTCTGGGGAACATCATCAATCAGAATACCCCAATATGAAATTAGGGAAATACGTCATGGGTACGTTTGGAAAATTTGTTGTTGTAGTTCTGTTACTATATATTCTGTAATCTGTAGGATGTTAGATGAGGATCAATCACAAATGGTTGATTGTTTGAGCTAACATTACCGTGTAAATCCTACCTCTTTTCAGGTATTTCTAATAATTGGAGAAACATGCAGAATAAATCATTACGAGGCAAACCCCAAGTACGGTATATCACTAATGCTTACTCGCAAGTGTACCAATTTCCATGTGCAGAATGCAGCCACAAGATGGTGAGCAAACTATCCGATGTACAACGTCAGAAAAGAAACCACTGTGACAAGGTCAGAAAAACGCCTAGCGGCAGATGTCAGAAGCGTTATAATGTTAGTTTTCTGATTTTGGTAACAACGGTAAAAAATGTTAAAACATTAAGTTGTTTCGATGTCAACAACCTTTTCTGACATTTATGATATAGAAGCAACGTTGTTAAACCACCCGGTGTACAACGTCAGAAAAACAACGCTGTAACACCATCTGGGGAACATCGTCAATCAGAATACTAGTACCCCAATAGGAAATGAGAGGGAAATAACTCAATATCTAAATTTAGAGAGAGAAAAAATATTTTAGTGTTATTGCTATACTAGTATTCTGTAATCTGTAGACTGTTAGCTTAGGATTAATTAGTTTAGTTTAAACATATTTTATTCACAACAGAAAGGGATTGGGTACAAATTATGCTAACTTAGGAGAAAACCCGCTCCGGAATATTTACATCATATACATTTCTATAGCCTAATATAACATGAAAGAGATAATAGTATGTACAAAAGGAGAAGAGAAATATGGATGAAATGAAATGGTATTTACGTATGCACATATAGCTGTATTTATTGATTATAAGGCATTATTATTTTGAAATATTTATGTATAACTCTTGGATTTTTTAATGTACAGCTGTATTCTGTATTCTGTAATCTGTAGACTGTTAGCTGATGATCAATCCCAAATGGTTTATTGTGCATGAGCAAACATTTCAGTGCCAATCTTGCATCTTTTCAGTTATTTCTGATAATTGGAGAAACATGCATAATTACGAGGCTAACCCAAATTATAACATACATAAGATAGTGAGCAAACTACCCGATGTACAACGTCAGAAAATAAACCATTGTGACAAGATCGGATGTTGGCAACAACGTTAAACACACAAATAACTTACAATTAAATGTACCATTTTCCATGTACAGAATGCAGCCACAAGATGTCAGCAACCATTGCTGACATTTCAATGTCAGAATCGGGCGCAGATGTGGAAGCAACATTGGAAAACCACCCGATTGTACAACGTCAGAGGAAAAGAACACTGTGACAAGATCGGAACAAAGTTTTTGGGAACATCATCAATCAGAATACTGCTGCAACTGCAATATGAAATGAGAGGGGAAAAGGTCACGGGTAAGTTTGGAAAGTTTGTTTTTGTAGTGCTGTTACTATATATTCTGTAATTTGTAGAATGTTAGATGATGATCAATCACAAATGGTTTATTGTTTGAGCTAACGTTGCAGTGTAAAATCTTGCCTGTTTTCAGATTATCATATCTGATAATTGAAAGAACATGCAGAACAAATAATTCCGAGGCAAACTAAATTATAACACTAAAGCTTACACTCAAATGTAATATTTTCATGTTACAGATCGCAGCCACAAGATGGTGAGAAATCGGAAATAGTGTATTGTATTGTACAGGCTGCACATTAAGAAGAAGAAAAACCAATGTGACAAGATCGGACCAAAGTCTGGGGAACATCATCAACCAGAATACTGCAATATGAAATGAGAGGGGAAACGCCATTGCTACGTTTGTAAAGTTTGTTTTTGTAGTGCTATTACTATTATATTGGTTGTATTGTGTTGCTTGTATTATATTAAATTGTTTGTATTGTGTTGTATTGGTTGTATTGCATTTTACTGGTATTGTATTGGTTGAATTATATTAAATTGTTTGTATTCTGTTGTATTGGTTGCATTTAATTATATTGTATTGTATTGGTTGGGTTCTATTCTATTGTACTGATATTTTACTTGTTGTATTGTATTGTATTGTTTGTAGTATATTGATTGTATTGGATGTATTGTACTGGTTGTATTGTATTGTACATTATGTATTGTATTGGTTGTATTGTACTGGATGTATTGTATTGGGTGTATTGTACTGGATGTATTGTATTGGTTTTATATGTACTGGTTGTATTGTATTGGTTGTATTGTACTGGGTGTTTTGTATTGGTTGTATTATATTGTTGTATTGTACTGGTTATTTTGTATTGGTTGTATTGTACTTGTTGTATTGTATTGGCTGTATTACATTTCAATGTCAGAATCGGTAGCAGATGTGGAAGCAACATTGGACAACCACACGATGAACCACGTCAAAAGAAAAAGAACACTGTGACAAGATCGGAACAAAGTATGGGGAACATCATCAAACAGAATACTGCAATGTGAAATGAGAGGGAAAAAATTCATTGGTACGTTTGGAAAGTTGTTTTATTTTTAGTACTGTTACTATTATATTGGTTGTATTGTATTGGGTGTATTATACTAAAATTGTTTGTATTATGTTGTATTGGTTGCAGTGTATTGTACTGGTTGTATTATATTTAATGTATTGGTTGTATTGTATTGGTTGTATGTGTACTGGTTGTATCGTATTGGTTGTATTGTACTGGATGTATTTATTGGTTGTATTGCATTGGTTGTATGTGTATTGGTTGTATCGTACTGTGTGTTTTGTATTCATTGTATTACATTGATTGTATTGTATGGAGTTGTATTGTAATGGTTGTATTGTATTGGTTGTATTGTATTGGATGGATGGTATTGTTGTATTGTATGGTTTGTATTGTATTGGTTGTATTGCACTTGTTGTATTGTATTGGTTGTATTGTATTGTTTGTATTGTATTGGTTGTATGTGTACTGGTTGTATTGTATTGTATTGGTTGTATGTGTACTGGTAGTATTGTATTGTTTTGGTTGAATTGTATTGGTTGTATTGTACTAGATATATTGTATTGGTTGTATGTGTATTGGTTGTATTGTATTTTACTGGTATTGTATTGGATGTATTGTATTGATTGTATTGTATTGGTTGTATTGTATTGGTTGTATGTGTACTGGTTGTATTGTAATGTACTGGTTGTATTGTTTTGGATGTATTGTACTGGATGTATTGTATTTGTTATATTGTATTGGTTGTATGTGTACTGATTGTATTGTATTGTACTGGTTGTATTGTTTTGGATGTATTGTACTGGATGTATTGTATTTGTTGTATTGCATTGGTTGTATGTGTACTGGGTGTATTGTATTGGTTGTATTGTATTTCAATGTCAGAATTGGTCGCAGGTGTGGAAGCAACATTGGAAAAACACACGATGTACAACGTCAGAAAAAAAGCACTGTGACAAGATCAGAACAAAGTCTGGGGAACATCATCAACTAGAATACTGCAATATGAAATGAGAGGGGGGAAAAGTCCTTGGTACGTTTTGAAAGTTATTTTTCTTAGTACTGTTACTATTATATTGGATGTATTGTATTGATTGTATTATATTAAATTGTTGGTATTGTATTGTAGTGGTATTGTATTTGTTGTATTGTATTGATTGTATGTGTACTAGTTGTATTGTATTGTACTGGTTGTATTGTACTGGATGTATTGTATTGGTTGTATTGCATTGGGTATATGGGTATTGGTTGTATTGTACTGGGTGTTTGTATTGCTTGTATTATATTGATTATATTGTATGGGGTTGTATTGTACTGGTTGTATTGTATTGGTTTCATTGTTTTAGATTATTGTATTTGTTGTATTGTACTGATTGTATTGTATTGATTGTATGTGTACTGATTGTATTGTATTTTACTGGTATTGTACTGTACGTATTGTATTGATTGTATTGTAGTGGTTGTATGTGTAGTGGTTATATTGTATTGTACTGGTTGAATTGTATTGGTTGTATTGTACTGGATATATTGTATTGGTTGTATGTGCACTGGGTGTATTGTATTGGTTGTTTGTGAACTGGTTGTATTGGAGTTTACTGGTATATGATGTACTGTGTTGATTGTATTGTTTTTGTTGTGTTATATTAATTGTATGTGTACTGGTTGTATAGTATTGTACTGGTTGTATTGTATTGGATGTATTGTACTGGTTATATTGTATTGGTTGTAAGTGTACTGCTTGTACTGCTTGTATTGTATGTGTACTGCTTGTATTGTATTGGTTGTATTGTACTGGTTGTATTGTTTATATTATACTGGGTATTTGTATTGTTGCATTGTACTGGTTGTATTGTACTGATTGTATTGTATTGGTAGTATTGTATGAGGTTGAATTGTATTGGTTGTATAGGTAGTAGTTATATTGTATTGTACTGTTATTGTATTGTATGTATTTTATTGGTTGCATTGTACTCGTTGTATTGTATTGGTTGTATGTGTACTGGGTGTATTGTAGTGTACTGGTTATATTAGTTATATTGTAGTGGTTGTATGTGTACTGGTTGTATTGTATTGTACTGGATGCATTGTATTGGTTGTATGTGTACTGGTTGTATTGCATTTGTTATATTGTACTGGGTGTTTTATATTGGTTGTATTATATTGTTGTCTTGTATTAGTTGTTTGCATTGGTTGTATTGTATTGATTGTATTGTACTGGTTGTATTGTATTGGTTGCATTGTACTGGGTCTTTTGGGTTGTATTGTACTTATTGTATTGTATTGGTTGTATTACATTTCAATGTCAGAATCGGTCGCAGATGTGGAACCACGTCAAAAGAAAAACAACACTGTAACAAGACCGGAACAAAGTCTGGGGAACTTCATCAAACGGAATACTGCGATATGAAAAGAGAGGGGGAAAAGTCATTGGTACGTTTGGAAAGTACTGTTACTATTATATTGGTTGAATTGTATTGGGTGTATTATATTAAATTGTTTATATTATGTTGTATTGGTTGCATTGTATTGTACTGATTGTATTGTATTTAATGTATTGTATTGGATGTATTGTATTGGTTGTACTGTATTGGTTGTATTGTATTGGTTGTTTGTGTACTGGTTGTATTGTATTGGTTGTATGTGTACTGGTTGTATTGTACTAGATGTATTGTATTGGTTGTATTGCATTGGTTGTATGTGTATTGGTTGTATTGTACTGGGTGTTTTGTATTGCTTGTATTATATTGATTGTATTGTATGGAGTGTTATTGTAATGGTTGTATTGTATTGATTTTATTGTATTGGATAGATTGTTGTTTTGTACTGCGTGTATTGTATAGGTTGTATTGTATAGGTTGTATTGTTTGTATTGTGTTGGTTGTATTGCACTGGTTGTATTGTATTGGTTGTAATATATTGTGTGTATTGTATTGGTTGTGTGTGTACTGGTTGTATTGTATTGGTTGTATGTGTACTGGTCGTATTGTATTGGTTGTATTGTACTAGATGTATTGTATTGGTTGTATTGCATTGAATGTATATGTATTGGTTGTATTGTATTGGGTGTTTTGTATTGCTTGTATTTTATTGATAGTATTGTATGGAGATTTATTGTAATGATTGTATTGTATTGGTTGTATTGTATTGTATGGATGGTATTGTTATATTGTACTGCGTGTATTGTACTTGTTGTATTGTATAGGTTGTATTATTTGTATTGTATTGTTTGTATTGTATTGGTTGTATGTGTACTGGTTGTATTGTATTGTTTTGGTTGAATTGTATTGGTTGTATTGTACTAGA
>JAUTBV010114223.1:0-13885 GCA_032361325.1 Lepetodrilus fucensis
TAATGCATCACAGACAAGATAAATAGCGGAACGTTCCCTTATTTAACATAAAATATCATTTGTTTTATAACTATTGAATGCTGGGGGATAAGTATATCAGTAAATAAATACTTTTGGGTGAACAAATCATGCGTAATTAGTCCATTATATAGGTCAATGAACCGTGATATTATGCCTTTAATGGAAGTCGTGTAGGCCTACTCATATTAATAAAAGCAACTAACGGTGAGTGAAATGCATCGCGTACCTGGCACTATAAGATAGGTACCAGTAGTGTGCCTGTTTGTGATTGCCAACATGAAATACATGTATGCGTAATACAGCACTGATTAAATGCATTCTTAACCATGTTCATGCTGGCGGCAACGACTAATGCCACAAATGTGTGTGTATGTGGAAGAGAGGTATTGCTATACGAGATGGTACCAGCCAAAAACTATGATACGACTTGATCAACGATGGGGAAAGATAGTAACTATCTGGAATAGTATGGATTTCATGTTTATGGAAACCTGTCACTCACTGACAAGATTGACATGTCTCGTCACGTGATAGTTTGACACAAATATATAAACAACGACTGTGAATGGACTTTACCAGATGAACGTTTCGTGCATTGTAAGCTGATTATACCTGTGCCTAAGGTTAGCCGAAACCACGTATTCGAAGAACTTCATGTAAAACTATAACATGAATTGTTCCTTTCTCTCACGTGGTTACTGAATTAGTTTTTTAACAGAAGGATATATACCGCTATATCTACTTACTTTGGCATTATTATACATATTAGTGTGCCGTGAACAATAGTATCTTCACAAACAGCATCTGCAATACCATCACAAGTGTACACATAGTATAATATCTATAGACCAAGATTTTACCAAGTTTTCAAGTTTTTATTTTCTCCACCACCCACGGTGGTACAGGAGAATATTATTACATTTGATACAGATTTTAGATATGAGTAAGTAAATAATTGCATTACAGTACAATGTGTTGCATTCACATACTTAAATGCACACATGCATACCGGACGCTGTAAATCCATAGACAGTGCATTATACTGTCAGGGAACTACGCATGTTATATTTTCAAGTGCTAGTATTTTCTTTTTCCATTTCACCATTTGCCCGTATTACATGTGAATTATCAGAACGTTATGCTATCATTATAATTTGGGTACGAGATTTCTTCATAAAATGCCATGTGTGCTTTATAAAAAATATATATAACCAGACAGGAATTGTTTCAGTTTTGACACCTCTGGTTACATTTCATGAATCGACGTTAACGTCAATAAACTGTCGACGGTGGTTATTTTCTTCTCCACGTCACACCATTCCGGTTCCCCCGCTTGGAGCTTTGTCCGGAATCTCTCCGCGCCATATCACGCCCATATCACGCCACGTCAACAATAACACAGGTCAGTGTGCGTTGGTCAACTCCCATCCAAAAATACTCAGGCCACTTAATTACTGTGCAACAGTCATGTATTAGACCAATGTCCGGCGTCAAATTGAAGACACGCCCGGGAGGTCAAACCCCTGTAATTGGTCAGTAACACCAACATGCAATGATAGCACTTCTGTCCATGGTTTATTTTTCATAGCGTGATCGACATCATGCCATCACTGACGTAATTTTGATGGAGAACGATTATGCAACATATCCGGTGGAGAAGTCTGACGACGTTTGCGAGAGCTTTCCTGAACACATTGTATGAAGGATATTTAAGCACGAACTGCGAGCGCTCGTTAAAATTGCAATCGTCTCAGGTTCCCCTCCCAGCGGAAGTCATCCACGCCTTTTCCACGTCGACATGAAAACACAATGGTTCCTAGTCTGGTCTCCATTAGGACGGCCATGTCACGTGTACTTCCGGTAGAATGCCATTCTTACTGGGTCGCATTCGTCGATCACGCTGACATCCGACTTTACTATGGAAAGCTTGTCTGGTGTAACAAGCCTGGGAAGTGTGGACAACATTCATATGCTTACTGTATGTCCATTGTTTCTTATCATATTGTCTTCCAGGTCTTCGTTTCTGTGATTTGATGTACAGGAATATAGTGTTACGATATTTTAGGTTCCGCTTTATACTTGCCATGCTTTATAGATTAGTGTAAGTTACCTAGACAAATTCAGTGTTTGCAGTTCTAACCATAATTGCATTTCTTCCACTCTCATCGGGGGTCATTCTATTAGTATGTCATCCATTTGCCTTGATAAAGAAAAAATGGAGTTTGTATTTCTATGTTTTATGAACATATCATATCCATGACTACGTGGTTACTTTCAATACCACGTGAAAACAATAAGTTTCCAAATGTTGGGATATTTTAGAACACATAGCAATAGTTTGCCTAAATATCCTATTCCATTAGTATTGCCATGTTTGAACACAATGGATATTGCAATGTATACATCTCAATAAAGTATTAATTAATTCATTGTCCACATACTGTTCTGTTTTGATATTAATCACAGCATCAGTTTAAATTGATTTTTACAAAATATTAAAAGCTATTAGTATTGTATACATTTTATATTCATTAACTTAATATGTCTACAGTAGTTTAACTTTTCAAATATCTTGGGACATGCTCTCAACATTCAATTGACACTAGATCTCCACGATCTTGACTTTCCATATTCTTCAGACATGCTCTTACCAATTTTACTTGACACTACAAGATTTTAATCTTCCCGTTTTTGGGGACACGCTCTTACAATTTAATTGATATTACACGATTTTAAGCTTCCAGTTTCTTGGTCCATGCTTTGAACATTTAACCAGTATCACATGATTTCAAGCATCTTTGCACATGCTCTCTGAACACTTAACCATCAGTAATATATGAACGATTTCAAGGTTCTAACTTCTTGGGACATGCTCTCAGCGTTTTAATGGCATCACACATCCTTATCAGCTAATTTGCATACATGTATATTATGTAAGCTGTCGTATATTTGGTCTACACGGGACAAGGTCGGTGCGACCAGCTGGTGACTATCTCGGCGAGACACTGCCTTGACTGCACCTTCTTACCCATTCTCTGCTTTATGAACGACGGGAAAAGGTGCGGAAACGTATCCTGGGAGCCGTGTGTCAAAGCAGTTGCTCCTCCGTAAGGGTGTTAAGTTAGCCACCGTTCGCAAAAGCGGTGCGTAAATAACCGGAAGTAGTATGGAGACACGCAAACATAGGAAACAATTTCCAACATGTTCTTGAAATTACAGAATCCTTGAAGAGGGCTATGTCATATACTAGTAGATCGTATTTTTTTTTATATTTCTTTTCAATTAAAGGTCGCTTTGTGGAGGGTAGCCACTTCTATATATTTCATGTTTAATTTATATGTATCCTTAAAAAAACACGGGTGTCAAATTGCTTCAACATTCGGTTGTATATGACCACGCCAGGGGTTCGTGTTTTAATGCACTTGTCGATTTGACGACAACCGTGCATACGTTCACACGTTTATCGTTTACGAATTGCATGTACAACGAAAATTATAGGTATATAATATATATGCTGAAATCATGAAACATTAACTAATTAGACTATAATATTAAATAAATTTAGCATGAAAATCATGAACCAAGGAAGGGGGGGGGGGGGGGGGGTGTACAAGGGGTATACGAGGCCCCTAATACATTAAATAGAATGTTTCTTCATTTGAGTTCATCCAAATGAAAATAATAATCCAAACACGTCATGATTATTTATAGTTGTCTTTTAATCGCATTTCTAAATATCCAAGACTGTATTTGAGATTTCGGAAAATAGAAGCATTGCAATAATTTATCTACATGTCCTTCCGAGATATAACATTCCATTCAAGTTGAACTTGTCTTTATATCGTAGAAATAAATAAGGGTGCATACATAATATGATATATAACTTCACTGACAATGTTTGCTGAGTTACCTGAGGGTTCACTGATTCAGCCAAAGGTATTTTAGATGATACTGGATGTAAAACAATGCTCTGGTTTCAATTAATAAAGATTAGTACCTACAATACTATTACTAATGGCATTTGCCAACAGAGCTCTAATCAACACTAAACTCAATTTATATATTATTCTCCATGTTTTATATGTAAAATTAAAGATAACGCTTTCGATAATCTATATCTATATTCCAGTAATGCTATGCGAATCTACCAATGTTATCCGAAATTAGTTACATCAAAGAAAAGAAAATCTACATAGCCAGCATTTTCTGTCAACACTACTCTCTCCACTGAACACAAAAACTTGGTTCATCGGTCCTCGACAACATGCAAATCTCCTTAACTGCTTAATCTACTTTAAATGCGCTTCTAAATTGAAACCTTATCCAAGGTTTGAATTCCAAGTCGCGCCCCAGATACTCCCAGAGGTTTTCGGGCTGTTTCGTTGCACGTGCACTCGTCATTACCTCGTCCCAGAGTGTCATAACACGAATTGTACACCATTTTAGTTTATCGCGATTGCCGCCGAAATGTCATGATGTTCCATGCATTATCAGGACCGGTGCGTTGTCCTCGATAATTCGGCAGCTGGGGCTCGAACTCCTTGCTCCGTGATGAAAGGCAAGTGAAATAGACCCTCTGCAAAGTGTGAACTCCTAGATAATATCACCGCCGTAAAGGTTCTATAAAACAAATAGTAATGATAACAGATACGTTCTAGTAACGATAGCAGATACGTTTTAGTAATGATATCATATAGGTTCTAGTAATGATAGCAAATAGGTGCCAATGGTGATAGGAGATACATCTTTTGGTTTGTCTTCACGTGCACGGTACGTATATACAGTAACGCTGTCCGTTAGCAGCTGAACATAATTACGTCAGGCATATATGATTCTCCGTCGAATCAAGTATTACTACCATGTGGAATTTAGATGCATGTATCCGTCGGTAGATGGATTAGACGTTAACGTGTATTATCAAGCTATTACATCATGGTAGGATCATGGTAGGATGCAGTAATTCTTCTTTGAGCTGGTCCTGGAGGAACAACAGTGAACAGAAGACTTCTGCGGGCATCAACAACACAGTCATGCTCTCATCTGGGCATACTATTCCTAGTGCGTTTTGATGTATCACAGATTCCAGCACAGTGTACGAACTAGCTATGTTCTGATGTTCTTTAATATGTGTTTTGTTGTTGTTGTTGTTGTTGTTGTTGTAGTTGTCGCTGCTGATGCTGATTATGATGCTACTACTGCTGCTGCTGTTGTTGTTGGGTGTTTGCTTTTTAGTTGTATTTGTATAGTTCATAGGACTGATGATGAACTGACATTTTGACATCTTACATATTCCGGGGTTTTATTATTTGATATTCCAAAAGAACTGTCAATTGCAATGACATGTTATTAGTTCAAATTAGTCCATATATAGAAAGCAGTCATATATTATTGCATCCGTACTACGATATATCACAGCAAAATATATCGAAGATATCTTTTACCGTTACCTAGGACACTTTCACCTCGGGTGTCCTGGGGATGGGAGGGGGGGGGGGGTGTTCTTGTACAGGGTATCGTTTCTCGAAGTTGTCATAAGTATCTACTACGAGACAATAAGGACTCTCGTAGCCATCTCTAATACACGGGGATCGAGAGCGCTGTGGTCTCATAGTGGATATGAGAGCTTCGTGAAACGATTCCCAGGAAATTTGGGATTGCTTTGTTATGTATATATATATGCTATGTTCAAGAAATACGTACGTGAACTGCTGTATTTCGATTTGCTAAGAATGTGGGGGAAATAAGTCAAAGGTTATCGGCACATTATTCCACCGAAAATATATCTATCATATATGATAGCTTGGTTATTAAAGTCAATAGTGAGACAGAGACAGAGACAGAGACAGAAGTCCATGTGGATACTATACATGGATACATGTTACATCCTGATATTGTATTGGCGTGATTCGAAACTGCCCATTGTTGTCACCGTGTCCAACACACGGACTGGACTAGACTATACACATACATAGCTTACAACATAATATACTAGTAATCACTCTTCAAAGAGACATCATGTGTGCCTGTGCTTAGTACATCTACTGTAATGCGACACGCTTCAGTACAGTAATCAAAATTCACGGAGAGCCAGCAAAACCTCAACAAACAAACAAACAGAAGAACAAAAAAGATAAAGAAAACGCCTGGTAAGAGTATGCACGCATCTCCATTGACTAATCCTGCCCAGGGCTGCTTTGCACAAATAGTTGTAACTACAATTGGGTATAAGTCTAAAGTTATGAACACAAGTGCAAACCTGTTTACAGGAAATAATTATATCACTACAATATTTTTAGCTCAACAAATTCTTAAGTATGGTAACGAGAAAGGTTGTTCATACAATGGACTTGCACTTGTAGAGGTCTTTAAATATGGACTTGTAGCTACAACTGTTTTCTGCAACGTGGCCCAGATATCGTAATGTACCAAGGCGCACAGAGTAATCCTTTAATACGATGGTAATTCTGCGTGAAGAATGATGTAGCGGTTCTGCGTGAAGAATGATGTAGCGGTTCACTGTAGAACTTGTACAGTAGGCAACCGTAAATGTCCTAAACAGCGGTACCTTTGCCTATTCCAACCACTGCAGTACATGGCTCTCGATCCAGGTTTCAGGAAAGACAATATGACCACAGTTTGAAGACATGGTCAACGATGATAAAGAAAACATGGGGTACCAGAGATATTTAAAGGGTTGCGTGTAATCCAGGGTACATTACCCCGGTCTGGGTTTGATCCCGTGTTAAGCCTGTCTCTGCCAGCCTATCTAGAACCTCTGTGTGAACAACAATAACGTATTAGCGTTGCTAGGGACGGTAGACTCAAAGTCCCGACGGTTTTGCTCTCCTTGTATAACTTTGTCTAAATTATGCCCTGGTCGCTGTAGGTGTTTGACCACGTTAGTAATCAAGATGCCAGTTTTGTTCTGGCAGGTCAATCACAAGTGTTCAATATTGATTCTTCCCGAAACAAATCCGGGAAGACAGTGCTAATAACCTTCATTTATATCCAGCTTGGTGTCGTAATGTGTAATTGAAGTGTTAACTGTAACTTTGGCAGTAAATACTGTTTCTGTTATCGGAATAATTTTATTCGAAATAATTTTTGGGGTCGTATAATAGGCTGTGCGTGGACATGCGGTGTATAGTGTCAGTCCACGGCTATGGCATTCCTCGTGTGATTAATTGTTGTTTATAAGCAGAAGTGACGGACGGCATTGTAGAAGTGTGGGTAGGAATTCCTAGAAATGTAGTGTCTGACCGCTAGAACCTTTTGACTTGTATGTCAAGGGAAGCCTGGGCATGTGTCTCTGTGCATCTGGTTTTACTAAATGGTCGTAGTGTGTGTGTGTGTGTGTGTGTGTGTGTGTGTGTGTGTGTGTGCCTGCGTGCGTGCGTGTGTGCGTGTGTAGAAGTGTGTAGGAATTCCTAGAAATTCAGATCTGACCGAACCCTTTGACTTCATTGGCGTACGTCCATGGCTTCACTATTACAGGAAATTACGTAATCTTTTATTTACTAAAGGCTAGCTACTGCGTATGCATGACATTTTGTGAAACTTAAGAGTACCAACGCAATCTTGGTGAGCTGCAGATACTGTGGTAGGATGAGCGTCATTAAAACAGGACCACGGCCGATCCTTGGGATTCGAACCCGAGTTGCTGGATTGCGAGTCCAACGCTCTACCGATTGAGCCTAATGGTTAACCCCGCTGGCCGAAATCAGTAGAAGCATCTTATACCACCTCCGGCTGCTGCTATAATAATAATAATTGTGAACTACAGGTTCCGCCTCAACCCTAATTGCTCATTTGTCTTTATAGCTGGGATCACTATATACATTAATAAAAGAGTATTTTAGGTGGAAATAAATACCATAATTAACTAATAACAGAAATCATGAACATCTCTCTATGATAATCTCGGTCACATTGCTGTCGCTGTCTAGACGTGACGATATGCTATGTTGATATGCTACCTTGCCACAATGGTTCTGTTAATTTGGCCACGGAGAATGCCCGTAGTTCAAAGGCTCCTCGTCATCCTACAGAAAGACCAATCATATGCAATCCATGAAGCACGACAAACAATGCCAGTATCGACAACTTCATCTAGCGTCCGCGAGACATGCCGTTGTACATGTATGTGGAGAATGCGAGACACGTGTATATAGCTTCCTATAACCCGAAGTTCGAGCCTGGTCTTAGCTTGGCTCAGGAAGGTGCAGACTGCAGGCTCAATTCTCTCAATTGTATACGATACCTTTGAGCTTTAGTGGTGCACATCTCATATATAGCTTCCTATAACATGGAGTTCGAACCTTATTTTGTTTTGGCTTGAAAAGTTGCTAGCTCAATCAGTTTGGGCTTGAAAAGTTGCTAGCTTATTCTGTTTGCTTCTGATTATATCCAATGCTCGCAATGGTATGCTACCTTGGAGTTCTGTGAATGCACACTTCCTATTGGATCTAACTGTACTATTCCTCAGATGAAGGCATTGTTACAGAAACTAAGAACCAGTCAAGGGGCTGGTTTGCCATATTAGAGTACAATGTACATGTAAATATACTGCATGGCCTTTATGGTGTCCATTGTCTATTGCCAACGGTAGCATCTGTGAAGAAAGATGATGACGACTCTCTGTATGCACGCTCTCACCACAGATAGCGGCCATGCTGGGATATGAAGGATCAGTGTCGATTTATTTCTAGTCCAGTAGCCATACCAGTGTCTAGTTGAATTTAGTTCATATGATCTGAAACACCTGGAGAGAGGGAACAGCATTCAGTCCGTACAGCGCTCTGTGCTGCAACAGTAATTCCACTCCCTGCATCCATGTATACCTGTAGCCCAGCCCCCACCCCCCATTCCCCCTCCACACACACACACGCCTAGGAAACATGTGGTCAAAGTCGCTAGGTACATATAGATCTCCTCGTAGACTACAGCGCAAATTCAGAAGGTATGAAAATCAACTGCAGAATTCCGAATGAGAAAATGATTGCTCTATGCTTGTAACATTTGGATTTGTTTTTGGACAGGGTTTCGGTGATGTTCCTGGAAAAATAAGAATTATATTGCGGTATTATCGCCCTTTGGTATGGATGTTGTTTAAGAATATGTCAATTTCTATTGTAACCATAATACAGATATGACGTCATGCAAACATAGTCAGAGAAGGCGTGATTCTTTACCTTTTCACTTTTACTTGAAATATCCGCATGATTTTGAAAACAAATATTTGAGGGGGCTGAGGGCTGTGTCACTGCCTGAACAACAGCAATGGTAATTGGTTATCGTATAACGTAGGTGAATTATGTGCATCAAGCAACAATTTGGTGTATGATTGAGTACCGGGGCTTCCATACAACGTCCATGCAATTCTGAAACCTTTCTTGTTCATTTGGTGCTTTGTTCCAATTCAAGTGCAATCTTCACATTAAAATCTTGAAAATGTATTAGGGAAACAATAACGTATAACATAACACATTATTTATAGCCGTTTATTATCTTCCCTCTGCAGTATCTTGTTCTCGACGATGAGCTACAAAAGTAAAATAAAAGTAAAATAAAAAATATATATAATAAAATATACATAAAAAAATAGAAATCTTAAAATCCAACATTCCAAATTTATTTATAAGTTACTTCTATAGCTGTGGTCCAGCCACATATTTGAAGAACATTCTGACCTGAACAAGGTGTTAACAACGTGTCCATAATAGGCCTGCACCATTAGCCTACTACACTATGTTATATATCATCTTTACATTATTATATGTTTTAATAATAATATTATGATATATTGCATAACCTTAAGTGATACGTAGCTTCATCGGACTAGTTTCCAATTCGCATGGTGAAAAAGATAGCACAGAAGTTGAAGCTCTTTTAACTTTTAAGTTAATGCGATTACAACATTGAACTTTATAGATCGAATATTCGATTACACTAACCGTTGTTATATTATTGGCCACGTGTAAAAGGATATGATGTCATCAGTCCACAGGTGTGTGGTTGTTATTATTATATAGGTGTTCACACCAACACACGACAATCATCAAAAGTTGATCAAACCCAGAGGTCGGATGATAGGGTGGTTAGCTCTATTCATGTGTAAATGTCCCTGACTCGCTCATTGATTAAGTAGGACATATACAGTTACGACACCCCGTGCACGGTCACAATGGAGGATATGGAGCACATAAATAGCGACCGTCTAAACAGTAATGAATAAGTAGTTACAAGGAAAACAGTATTTGCGTGTCTGCTAAACCGACCGTGTAGTATCAAAATGTCCTTAAGTACCCAGCGAGTTTAGAAACATAAGTGGCGACACTCGTGTCATACAAAGTAACGACTTGGTAGCAACTACTTCAAACTTGAATATTCAGAATTCCATACATGTCAAACAGTCCGATTTGAAATTCATATAATGTACATACACGAGCAGTCTTAACCCTGTCCTTGTTGGAGGCAACCGTAGATGCCCTAAAAGGCAGTGCCCATGCCTGATACAGCAGGCAGAGGGTTAAAGGAAGTACGATTCATTCTGAACAACGATTCAGGATGGACAAATTGGGGTTTGTTATAAGATAAGGAGATACTTGTTATCAGACAGACCTAAAGGTTCCGAGTAAGTGTTCTTAAACTCTATGCTCTACTAATCCATATGATTATACTCCCACCAGTTTATACACGATCAAATAGAACTTTTTGTATTAGGATAATTATATGGTTACCGTATTTACAAACTTGTATTATAATATGGAAAACGTAGCTGGGTAAATTCATGTCTTAATACATGATCGTCAACTATGAGTACTGCAGTACTGTTCTCGTAACAATGTGGACGCCATGTTATCATTAGGCGATACAATGTTTGGCACTGTGGTAGCATTCTGCAGTGTGTATATCAGTACACCGGCATTAACGTACATGCGTACTTATGTATTAGGTTAACCTGTAACAAATACTGTCTAGACAATGGCCCACCTTCACGAACGTTTTCAAACCATCTTTTCCTGTACTTGAAAGCATGCTCTATTCTCTCAATTATTCAACGAGCATCAGCATATTTTTAAATATAGTCTTCAAGAATAGTTAATACCAGAAGATGAAAGAAAGGACTGTGCAAGCTTAGAATGCAAGACCACATAAATTTCCTTCCTGTCCCAAACACCAATCCCTCTGCTATCAAACATCAAGGAAAGAGACGGCCATATTGGTTTAATTCACATTGCTTCCTCACACAACGTAATCTCTCTCTCTCTTTTGCGTGCTCATATTTTTAATCCCTGCTCTTTATGCACACGTCGTATGGCTCATTAACCATGTTACGATATTCATTTTTCTCCGCTACAGGCATGGACTTATCAGTAAACGCAGCAGGGATGAATCTGCTCAGAGAATTCAGCCTATATGTCAACAGTTCACTGTTATAACCCACCTACCCGTAACAAGCAATCACGGGCCATCTTTTGCATGTGCCTGCATAATGATGAAAGGTCGGAAATGTCTTCTGGAAATTTTGTAGAAACGAACCACCGGCTTTCCGGTTCCTTACACAGCCATTGAGAATTACTCGACTGTTTTTCGTAAGTGCATAGGATTTAAATGTTGTTGAAGCGAACGTATTTGAATAGCTTGTCTTTGGGGCCATTGACGCACTCATAAGTACATTTACATTATTAATTTGGTTTTGTTGATGGAAGCTAACTGGGTATTATGGGATTACGGTTGTAGTTTCTTGTAATTATCTTCGGGATCCTGTTTCATGGAAAAGGTCGTTCTATCCAGTGCATATGTCTACGTGTAGAATACATGTATAGCTACACCAAAAGAATGTATACTTGAATATATAGGGATGCGGATAATGACAAGTTTAAAGTTGATTCGATTCCATAATGCTTCTATTATCCGCTATATAAAGAAAACAGATGCGATAGAGGTTTAAGTTTCTGTACTATAGATTAAAGGTAAGTGTATGTATAAACTATTACATATATATCACACAATAGGAAATATATACCTGGATTAAACACAAGCGTGTATTTAATTATACCTCCCCTCTTAGCATTCCATGAGTATGGACAACAGCAAACTTATGATCCATAACGCGACCACACATGTATGAATGGATATTTTGTATATTTTATTTTCCCTGACTATTATGTCTATTTCTGCAACTCAAACTATTATTTATATTTCTCCAATGTAAACAAATTCGCGGTAGACATCGTTTACAACTCCGATAGATACTATATAACCATTCACGACAACGAACAAAGACTATTATACCGAAAGACAATATACATGTACTATTTTCTCGTGTTTTATTGTTACTATAACACGAAATGATTTAGGCGATCCTAATGTGCTCCATGTTACAGTAACAACGAGTTCAAGATAATCATGCGACGTAATCTTAGATGGTAAAACAAAAACCACAGTCTTGAGGATACATCGCCAGTGAATGTTCCAATCTTGACGTTCTATACTGTGGAGTTCGTGCAGTGGAAATCAAGACGGGCCAAACAACGATATGACATACAGCTGACTTAACGTGTTAACTATCAGTGAATCAAATCGAACAATCTATCAGATTAAACACGCTAATGACATCCGATTGTATTACATGTACCAGATAGTATTAGGAAAGCTTACAATAAACATCATATAAATATGGGTATTGGCATAACTTTCTTGTCCACCCATTTCCCAAAGCGTTTTTGAACAGTTGTTCTGGATATCCGCACTATACAAATGTGTATACTAGTAATACTGATAATGATGATAATGATAATAATACTAATAACTATTATAATAATAACAACAGCATTATCTTAAATATAATAGAAACGTTAAACGCCTCTATTTCCTTAAAAATGATACTAGTAACGTGTATACTCATATGATAGTAATAAATTGGCGATTAATTTAACCATATTATGCATATATCATATTTTCGAATCATAGACTCAGTAACTGCTCTACGACCCGGATGTAAGGACGCAATACTGAGGAAACGAAATATCAAATTTAATATTAAATACATAAATTCGTAAATATATATACGTAAATATGTATACCTTAACATTCCATCATAGCTTCGAGAAGTATTATAATTCATGATAGCAAACGTATCATCATAAGTGGTATTTCACTCAGTAGACTGGAGTGTTAAACTACATTTTAATTTAGAAACGATTGCAGTATTTTGGCACTGAGGTCATGTTTGCGTAAATCCTTCATGAATCATTCATTACATGTAAATGTCTGAATCTTCCGCTTTTTAAGGCACACAGTATAAGGTGTTACCAGCCTGGACAGCTATCAACACTAGCGTCCAGCGTCTTCCAGACACTCGTCAGTATCAGTGCCATTATTGGCCATGTTATTTCAAAGACAAAGGCCACGTTTTAGAATATTTAATTATTTATAATCTATTTCCCAAACAAAAGGCGTTCGTGAGTTGGCAGCCTCTTTGAAATTTTGATTCCTCCGAATTAGAGCTGATTACATTTGTGGAACTCAATCGTTGTTAATCAGCTTAGCATTACGTTTCTGATTGTTCTATAGAAATAAAGAAAAACTGCGCTGATGCGTTGAAAGTAAAATATTGCTTTTCTTAATCAGTTTTCTTTTCAAACTGTTTTTTGCCAAGGCTTGGTTAATATGTATTAATGGCGATTATTAAATCATTATGTTAACTATGATCTTATACTACGTAATCATAGCAGTGGTACGACAAGCATTGCTTATATATGTATATGTAATTTGTAATAATAAATCTATTCGGCATTACAATTACGATGGAATATGTTGGCAGTACACAACTATAAAACAGTTATTTACTTGATCTTAT
>JAUTBV010114234.1:0-13881 GCA_032361325.1 Lepetodrilus fucensis
AGTGAATGCACTTTGCAGTTATAGCTAAGAACTAGTCCAAAACAACCATAAATATCTGTGATATTATGCCTTTAATAATAAACCAAATTGTATTATAGTCTGATATCTGCCTGTAAGCTTTTCTTCATTGGATCATAAAAGATAATATGTTTTATTATTTATTAGTTTATTATTATAGTGCAGCACTAGTTATCATTGAAGTAAGAAAATTGGCCAAATCAGCATTGTAGCACTTTTCGTAACCATAATCCATGACATGAAAGGTTCCTGTGTTTGTAGACCCTCGTGATGGATCAGGGGAGGTTTCTGGAGCTGCGAGACAAGGGGAGGCAACTGATGTTCATGGCATCTATCCTACTGGTGACGTACAGCACGGTGGGGACGCCCATATCTGGCATCCAGGACCTGAAGACGACACTCAAGAACAACATTCTGTCTGTCATCGGGACGGAAAAGTAAGGCCATAATATTTATATTATTTAGTTAGTTTATCTATTAGGATTTAGACCGCTTTCAAAATTCTTTCACTTATATCACGGTTTAGGGCAGGAGTAAACCTACAAAATCCATAGCACTGAATGTTGCAGTAAACCTGCGATCATTATCATTATTATTAGTCTGAATGTCTGTACACCCTAGGGACAGGAAATAGCTTGTGAGGCAGCCATAAAATCATTGAAATTAGTTCCCTTTATCCCTGCCAAATATTTGCACACTATGCATGTTTAATTTTTCTCTCACTCGCGCACTGCCAGAGACTACACGAAGGTGGCGGAGACTGTTGCTGACCAGGTGAACAAGGACGTCAATGAGTGTCTGGTGAAGCACAGCTTCCCCGAGCTGGACGAGGAGATGAGGAAGTGTCTGCGCGGTCAGATCACGGACGTCGGCCACACGGAGAACAGCGTCTCTGTCATCATGAGTAAGTGAATATGTTCTATGGCAGTCTGGCTTCTGAGGATTAGGAGATATTGTTTGTGAAGTGTGGCTGCAGGCTGTTCTCCCACAATATGCAGATTATCCCTCTCACTGATCACCATTACTGCTCTTAACCTTCTCCCTGCTGAATAAAATCAAAGTGTTCTATTTGTGCATGTGATCAGGCAACTTAAGTCGCCTTCAGCAGGAAGAGGGTTAATAGGACTTTTCCAGTAGCCTAATTAGGTTGCATACTCCCCAGGGAGTTGAGAAGGAATTGAGGGCACACAGATCTATTGACCCGGGTAATAATGTAGTGTTATGAGCACACTTTCAAGCATAGATTTGGCACAATATAAATGTTCCCATTATTATTAAGTAGGGTTAATATAGCTTTCTCAGAAATGTTTTTATTTTTGTATTTTATTATTATTTTGTTTTCCAGGGAAAAGAATTCGGACATTCATCCAAGACTCCATAACATCTCGCCACACGGAACCCTTGAAAGTTCCGCCAGGCTTCTCAGCCTTTCCAGAGGAACTCAGTAACATGCTCGGAAAATTCCTACGACTCATTTCTCACAATCGGTCAGTTTTTGGCAGCCACTATGCGAACATCATCTCTTCGCTGATGGAAATACAGCAGGATATCTCACCCAGATAATGCCTTGTCGTCACTGGCCATAGGTGGTCAGCTATTGAACGAGTGGCCACAGGTCGGTGATTGAACGAGTGGCCATAGCACACAGAACATTGAGATCCACTTTCAGCTATCCAACACCAAAGTAACAAGGATGTGAAATGTCATCAGAAGAATGATACAAAATTGCATTTAATTTTTTGTTCTCTCACAGAATTACTTTCTTGGATCATCATTGCATAACATTGCTAAAAATAGCAAGAACATTACACAAACAGGCCCTGAAAGTGAAATTACAAAACATTTTGAGTACGATTTTCAAGCTCAAATTCTATATGGAGATTTATGAATAAAACTTTGAGTTGAACATGGAATCATGCTCAAGAAAGTTTCGTAATATTGGAGCCAGATGCTTTGATTGATCCTCGATTTAGATTTTCTGAAGGGTTGTGTGTAAAAGAATTTTGCTCACATCTCTTGACGCAGTCGGCCATATCCATTACACACACCTCTTCCCATAGAATGCTTGAATATAGATCATACGGCGTATTCAGTGCAAACTTTGATGTTCTTCTCCTAAACAAGATGAGACAGTTTACACATAATGCAAATTGATGGCGAAGCCACGCATAAAAAACCCTCCCCATTCCCCTCAATATGTCCGTCACGTTTTTCCAGGCGATTCATCCAAATAGACAACATTGTAAATCCTGTTGGCATTTCTTCAACACACATGGTTTCACGATTATACCAAGTTGTCACCTGCATTATACTTGCCCTGCTAAGTTGTTTATTTACTTGGTTAATCAAGTTATGCCAAATGTTTTTAAGTGCTGTATTCTGATTGGCTTCCTTGGAGACTGGCAGCTCATGATAGGTTAATCGGCTGCCATAGAACTGATTGTTAAAAAGAAATACTGTTCATCAAATTTGATAGATTTACTCCACAAATGTGCTGAATGAATAGTGAGCGATTTAATAAATTAGATGGTTTATTAACTAAATCTTTGGAACTGTAGAGTAAATATAGTAGGCTTAATTGAGATTGTATTCTTTTTACAGTTGGGTAGGACTTGTACTAGGAGAACATTATTATGTAATATATATGTATGATATGACAAATAGAAACAATAACAATGCAAAATTGTTGTAGACTTTATTTATATTCATATTACATGTATTATGAAATTGCCAATCATGACTTTACTTTTTGTAAGTTTTATTGTCAGTTGTCTGGCAAATAGTGTGAAGACCAGAGAACTTATTTTTTAATTCACAGTTTCGTCTTGTTATTACCATATTTATTTTCTAAATTAAACATTTAAGAAAACATTGGAAGTTTGGTTTTCAACCCTAATGGATAATTTAATTTATAAGAAAAAGCTATCATATTCTGAAGATCAATAGAAATGCATCTAATCATTCAATACGTAAGTAATGATGTGTGTTCTGTGCTATTTTGTCTTTTTTTTCATCATATACTTTTGTTAGAAATTGGTAATGTTTATTTGAAAAATGTGTACACAATTATCACGTCATTTATTTTGTTTCAATACAATCATGTTGAGCTCCAATGATTCATTGTCATTGTATATAGTATAGGAGTATTTGTCTTTGTAAATAATTGCTAATCAAATGTGTATAGCTCCCCATGTCTGCTATGAAAGAGATTCTTCTAAGACAACCTACCCCCCGGGTAGCTATGGAGTATTGAAGAAAACATGATGAATAGTCATTACATGTAATATATATAATATATATATAACCTTGATTTCTTTGTTCACTATTATTACTGTTGCAATGTTTTTGTTGACTTTTGTCTGTTTCTGTATTAGGTTATTAATTTAATAGTTTTCTTGGTCTTGGTGGTGGTTTACAATACAAATAAGGCAACATATTCTTTCTTTCTCTGATTTCTTTGGGAAATAAGAATGTGCCAAACATGTTTATCCAAATAATTAAGAATTCTTTTATATTTTATCATAATAAATTAATCAGTTAAATTATTTTACGACATTCAGTATTCCATATAAGAATATAGAGGTAACTAATTTATTCAATTGAAAACACACGTCCACATGTTTTCTTCCAACTGTGATAGTTTATCCAATTTAAGGTATTAGGTGTAATTTAGACAACCCTTGTTTGGGTAATGTATTTTCATATAGAGGAATATTTTTTTGTATACATTTTATTATTGACAGATCCCTTTACATGAGAGCTGTAATAATCAAAGTGAAATCAGTGAATCGAATTTAGCTCAACATTTCCCAATATGTTTCAACCAAGTATCTAAATTGTTCATATGGATTTTATTTTCCCCCATATATTAAATCTGAAAATACATTTTAATACAATTTTTATGTATTAATAATAAAATGTATATGCCCGGTACTATATTATGGCAACAAGTAAATTAAATAATTGTATTTCTTTTAGAAATGTCTGAAAAGATTAATTTTCCGCAAGATTGTACGTTCCAACTATTTAGATTTGTCGGATTGTTGGAGAATCGTACAAAGAGAATGTGTCCTTTTATGTCTGCTTCACATACTTCTTTATTTGACAATTGTAGAGCTCTACATAATAACTGCAGTTGATCAATAATACAAAGATGAACCGTAGGACCATGGCCAGGCTCCGACTTCTCAAAACAAACTTAAGTTTGAGATTTTGCTACCGAGATTTCTCCCATTGACTTGGAGTCAAAACTCAAACCCAGCTGAGGTTTTACTCAAGAGTCAATGAGAGAAATATCAAACAAAATCTAAACTTAAGCTTGTTTCGATAATTTGAAGCTTGGTGCGAGATGTAGTATCATATGAGTGAGTTTGAGCCTTGGAAAAATGCTTTCCATTATTTTGCGGAAATCGTTACTTGAAATGTTGTGATCTACAGTTATTTAGCATCTTCTATGATGATGCATGTGATCTGACTTAGAGACTTAATCAAGATAGAATGGCCAGTGATATAATATGTCTCGTTAGGCAATTAGTGGTGTGTTCTGTCTGTTATCTATATATCTACAACCCCATGTGATTGTCTGTGTGGTTGCGTTAAGTAAAAAGGTGAAATAAATTCATATCAATATTTAAAAACTGATGAGTTTTCTTGTTTATGGAGGTTTGAAATATACAAGTCAGTGAGTTTCAAAATGTTAACATTTGTGAAAGATAATTGACAAAAAACTGTATATTTAGGGAAAATACTCGATAGGTTTACAATGGATAAACATTGTGGCTGTATTATATTTTATTTCAAAGTTAACAAATTGTATTTCAATAACGTTCTCGCTCTGGAAATATTTTTAGGAAATTGAGTAACATAACATGTCATCACACAGATAGTATTTTTCAACAAGCATACTTTAAATTAATAGCATTATTTACAAATGTACAAGTCTAGTGGTTGTCACAAGCAGACATCTGACACACAGAAATATCACATACCTCAGCAATAGCAGCCAGCATTGAGACAGATGGAGAGACGGACATTCTATATACATGTACTAGTATATCACAGTGCAACAAGGGAATAATAATACTGACATGATTGAGATCATGAAGTTCACTGATTAACCCTTTAACTATACTTCATTGTAAATAGAGATCAAATTGGTATTGACTGGCTTAAGAGTTAACATAGAAAAAAAATTGAGTTGTTTACACAGATGATGAATAGAGAGTATAGTATGGTGTTCTGTTCATTCAGTAGAAATATCCACATTCAAATCCACCACAGATTCTGTTTATCCACACACTATATCTTGTTGGTTAGCAATGGGCTTCTGGTCATCGGACTGGTACAATGTCGCTGTGGAGAAGATCACGACGTCTTTCTGGTAGGTTGGATCCGGGGCTGGAAAGGGTAAGCGATCCCACACACACACATGTGGACACACACATGCATGCACACACACACACACACACACACACACACACACACACACACACACATATGTACACACATTACTGCACTGACTATCAACCTGGTGGATAAGCTTGACATCCCACAATGATTAATTTCCCAAAATGTTTCTCAATGGTTTAGGGCGTGATCGATTTGATGATCCATCTTCCAGAATATGTCTTCTTGCTGATCGTTTTGCAGTAGAAGACGTCTTCATCTTCTGGCAGATGAATTCCTGCGGTCCATCTCCATAGCAGGGGTGCGTAGATGAACATTTCTCTTCCTAGAATCACTTCTACCAAAACGAGAAGACGCCAAATCGATCACACCCTTAATGTCTGATCCAATGTCTATGATTCGGGATCTAACAGCATTATCCATCGAAATCTTTGATACATTGCTCCATTTTTATCCATATCGGGAAGAACACAATACTATCCTGCATGCGTAAGACGCCTCGGCCCAAACATGCTGCAGCTCAGTAGTCACGATCAGTGTACACTCACAGCCCTCTCAACCACTGGGAAGTATACACTCCTGGCACGTTTGACAGTTTTACACATTGAAGTTCCATATCCTGATCTTGTGGTCGTAGGATGCACTGGCAATCCTCAGTTCATCAAAGCAGATACAGTTCACCTGGTCATGTCCAACAAATGTCTGAACACTCTCCGATCTGGAAAATACCACAAAAACATAATCAGTCAAAATTTGATAATTCTGTAGATAGTAAAATGGAGAAGGAAACAAAATACCCTACACATTTTTTATTTTTTGTTTGTTTTTAAATTGGGGTTTAGAGTCGCTTTCTAGATTCTTTCACTAATATCACAACTTGTGTAGCGCTGAATGTTGCAATAAACCCGTGAACAAATAATTCTGAATATGGTAAAAGGATTTGAAAGTATCCTAAGATGTAGAAATAATAAGATAAAGGCAGGTTGTGCTCCAATATATATATATATGTATTTTGTTTACAATAACCCTCTCCCTGCTGAATTAGGTACATGTACACCTCTTTAGGGCATCTCAAGTTGCCTTCAACATGGAGAGGGTTAATGGCCACCTGAACAGTCTCCTGTGTGTGTGCAACATAAGATGGCCGACGGTCTTCACTTACTTGGTGACGTCCCAGTACTTGACCAGACCGTCCTTCCCCGCGCTCACGATCATCCCTTCTAGCTTGTTCCCTTCTGCCACCCTCAGCTCCAGACTCTCCACCCTAGGGAACAGTGGGGAACAGTGATGTACAGTGGGGAACAGTGATGTACAGTGGGGAACAGTGATGTATAGTGGGAAACATTGATGTACAGTGGGGAACAGTGATGTACAGTGGGGAACAGTGATGTACAGTGGGGAACAGTGATGTATAGTGGGGAACATTGATGTATAGTGGGGAACATTGATGTACAGTGGGGAACAGTGGGGAACATTGATGTACAGTGGGGAACAGTGATGTATAGTGGGGAACATTGATGTACAGTGGGGAACATTGATGTACAGTGGGGAACATTGATGTACAGTGGGGAACATTGATGTACAGTGGGGAACAGTGATGTACAGTGGGGAACATTGATGTACAGTGGGGAACAGTGATGTACAGTGGGGAACAGTGATGTACAGTGGGAAACATTTGGAGCAACGGAGAACAGTGGGGAACAGCAGCGAACAATGATCATTGGGGGACATCAATAGTAATCAGTATAGTACGTAAATATGATGATCAGTGGGGAACGATGATGTTCGGTGGGGAACAATGCTGACCATTGGGGAACATTAGTGAACAATTGAGAATATTTGACAACTTTAGGGGAAAATTGGAAACAGTGGAAAATCCATGCATGTCTAAAAATCGCTTTGCTTTAATTTTTAGAAAGAATGGTTTCAATTAACAAAACTTCAATCAGGGGATAAAGGTCTACTGTTTGGAAATCAGAGGCTATGAATCATAAATTGATAGCGTCTAAATTTGAATTGAACACTGAACGCGCAATGTTTTTGGTTAGAGATCAGGCCCCAAATTAAAACGTTTTTGAGTACAAAGTCATTCTCAACTCAAACTTTCCTCTTGGATTTCAGTGCAAAACCTGAGTATAAAATCGAAACCAAAATACTATCGTAACCTCTGTGCCTATAATGCATCATGGTTCTGAGATCAAGGGCCACCATACCATCTGGCCAGCAGACCATGAGGTCGAGGGCCACCAGACCGTACCTCTTTCTATGTTCGTGGAAGGTCTTGAGAAGCTTGGCGGTCTTGAGGAGGTACAGACAGATGGTCCGGCCGTACGAGCATGCCAGGTAGCCGCGACTGACGCTGACCGCCATCACGGACGTCGTCTGACTGACCCACAGCACTCTGCGGCACTTCCCGGTGTCGGCAGCCCACACACGTACACTCTGCCCACACACGCAAACAGTGTCAATAGTCTCAAAGAGGCAATTCAATGATAAGTAATATGTATGAAACAGGTAAATCTAGCCTATTAGTTAAGTTTTCAGAAAAAGAGGATTTAACAATATAAAAATCTTATAATGTACTTTTGCATACCTCTAATTCTTAGATTATCTCTGAAATACTTTGTGAAATGAAAAACATCCACTAATTTGGGATTGTATACTACCTAACCAAAATTATAAATTAGAAAATGTTCCATTATTAAATATAAACTGTTCATACAAATAATACAGTTGTCCCCAAAAATTTGTGTCCATACCCTGTCCGCGGATCCTGTGATGATCATGTCGCCAGATTCCGTCATGTCGACAGCGAACACCGCGGCATTGTGGCCAATGAGACTATGGAGGAGCTGACAGAGGCCAATGTCCCACACCTTCGCCTGCCACGGGTTAAAGTTCACGCATACATCAGGTACAACATGTGACAACTCATAAACAAACAAAAACAACCACAAAAATAACATATATAAAAACAAAATGTAGGGGGAAAAAATAACATTAAAAAAATATCCAAATATTTGAGTTTTTAGTGATTATGGAATTTATTTATTTTTTTGTTATCAAATTTCTATTGAATAAATATTTATGTCTGTGGATTTAACCTTCTTACTGCCAGAGACAACTACAGATGCTGTGTACGTACCGTCCTGTCCTGGGACACAGATACAAGAATGTTTCCGCGTCGTACCATCCCCCATATAGGCCCCTCGTGTCCGAGCAGAGTCCGAGTGGTGCTGCCTGACCGAAGATTCCAGATCTGGAACAATAATAATAATAATAATAAAATAGTAATAAATACATATCGAAAGGCTATAAATATATAAATATTAATGAATTAATAAAGGCGTAACTTACAAAATAAATAATTGTACAATTACTAAACTAGTTATAGATAATTAAACTACCCATACTAAAATATTTACAAATAATTAATTTTGTTAGATGAAAACAGTTACGTCAATTGAAGTGTAGTTATGTCTTACATAAAAAATATCATGTGAAAGATCAAATTCATGATTTTAGTTACAAAATTAACATGTTCATTCAAAACTTTCAAAATTACACATATTATAGACCCAGAGTCTATGTGCATTCCTAGCCTAGGGGTGTATATTTACTCTGTGCATGTACTCTGTGCTTTACGTCCGGTGTAAATATACACCCCTTTCATGAAATGCAGGCATGTTAGGTAGGTAAAGGGTTCTCGGACAACCAACTACAGCTATTGAAAAGTCGACTGAAAGAGTTATCTCCCTTATTGTGCTATTCTGCAAACATCAAATTAAGTGAGTGACCCATTGTTCAATGTCGCAGTGAGAATCTTTCACCAATACGCATCGCTGCAAATATCATAGTAATCGCTTGTCAAGTAATAATCGCTTGTCAAGTAATTACATGTAAATGTGACATCTAAATGAGTACCCTAATAGTAGCGTCAATGATGCACATATCATAACCGCTCGTCAAATCGATACATGTAAGTGTGAATGTTTTTCAGTGAGTGCCCTGATAGTAGCGTCGATGATACAGGTATCATAATCGCTTGTCAAATCGCTACATGTAAAAGTGAATGTTTTTCAGCAGTACCCTGATAGTAGCATCGTATGCGCCACTGATGAGCAGGTTGTGTGTGTAGAAGTTCAGACACCAGACACCCCGCGTGTGTCCCTTCAACGTCTGTAACAACTCTCCTGTCTTGATGTCCCACAACTTGATAGTTTGATCCATGCTCCCACTGGCCAAGCAGTCCTTGCTGAACACTACTGTCATAACACTACAAGACAGAAGAACACATCATGTCATCAACGACAGATTCAAACTCTATAAGTACAGTTTCACATTTCAAATTTTCAACAAAAATAAATTGTGCACAAATGTCGGGTTTCAATAGTGGATATTAGTCATCCAGCAGGAAGAGGGTTAACAACAACCTTCGCAAACACTTTAACAAAAAGAAAAAAGAAATGTTGGCCAAATGGGTGGTTCCAATTCCATTCTAGCGTTATCAAAGATGGTCTCCACGCCTGCTTTTCACAAAAGGGGTGTATATTTACGCCGGACATAAATCAGGACGTAAAGCACGGAATTACATGCAACGTCATGCTTTACATCTTAGTTCATGTCCGGCGTAAATATAACCCCTTTTGTGAAACGCAGGCCAGAGCTCTCCAGTATGGAATGTCATAACTCCAAAATAACCTGAAATTCAGCCTTAGCCATAGAATGCACCATTACTTCAGCTGTTGTTACTTTAGAGTTACACAGTGTCATACGAGAGTCTAGGTCTAATATAGAGTTACTAGGTCTAATATAGGGGCTGCTCCTTTCTAGCTGTTCTATCTGTACTTTCTGTCCGACGCATGCACAGTTGCCAAGGATGAACATCACACAGTGTAACTGTGCATGCGTCGGACAGAAAGTACAGACAGAACAGCTAGAAAGGACAATGTCCTGGGACTACTGGAGGTTCTGTCAGGGATCCCTACTTGTCCGTGTGACCCTTCAGGTCCACTCTGTTACAGGTGCCGTTGTTCCAGTTGATCCGGAGGTACATGTTGTCTCTGAACAGCTTCTTCCACACCGGAGCTCCATCTACTGGCACCTCCATCTTGACCTCGCTGCACTTTGTCCTCCAGAGGTCATTGGTGTTGGCCAGTCGCTGCCAGGTTTTGCTCACCTGGGAGTCAATAGAGATAAGCAATATATCACTAATAATATTTTATAAATCTAGACGCACATTCAAGTCAATAATAAAGACAACCACAAAAGTAAACTTTGTATTACTATCCTGAGATTGGGCAAGGTTTTCACAGTATTGCAAACACCACTTCCTCGGGAAGATGGATTACATACGAACACATCTCACCTTGCTGGAAATAACATGAGAACACATCTCACCTTACTGGCTAACACATGAGAACACATCTCACCTTGCTGGCTAACACATGAGAACACATCTCACCTTGCTGGCAAACACATGAGAACACATCTCACCTTGCTGGTTAATACATGAGAACACATCTCACCTTGCTGGCTAAGAGAACACATCTCACCTTGCTGGCTAACACATGAGAACACATCTCACCCTGCTGGCTAACACATGAGAACACATCTCACGTTGCTGGCTAAGAGAACACATCTCACCTTGCTGGCTAACACAAGTTCCCGGGGTGTGAGATGGCGGAGGATCTTCAGAGCCAGATGTTCTGGGAGGAGAGACAGGAAGTCACGGTACTGCTTGATCTGGAACAGAAATAGTCACAACTTGGAAGGTAAAGTCAGAACTTTGGAGTTATAGTCAGAACTGGGAACCTAGTCAGAACTTGGAAGATGGTCAGAACAATGAAGACAGTCAGAATTAGGAATAATGACCCAGAACATCATCTAAAACAAAGTCAGTTCTGTTGTTGCTTGACTACTCACAACGAGAATGTTTGATATGAAGTAATGTTGTCTGGGATCCAACTTCAGCAACATCTTGTGGAAAAACTCATTCCTCCTGGTGTCTGAAACAAACACATGCTATCACTGTTAGACTGGCGAGATAAGAGAGCACATAGACTGTCGAGATAAGAGAGCACAAAGCCATACAAGGCCACAGCAAGGTCAATAAAAGTTCAATAATTTGTAAAATCCGGATAAAATTAAGAATAGATGGATGAAATCAATGATACCACTGTGGCCGACCTAAAGGGAGGTACGCACCTGTCCATTGTACTGTGTACCAGTGCAGGATCTGCTGTGCTTCCACGGACAACGGACTTGGTGCGATGGAAACCCTCTGGAAACACGGAAACAAGCATAGAGAGACTGTGTCAGGACAGCAATTAACCCCCATTTAAGTGCAGGGTTAGAAGTTTCCACGCGCCCGGCGGCCCGATCCATTTCTCCTAATATTAAATGTATCCTACTATACGGGCTAGTAGAAATTTCATGTTTTATTATTTATATCATTATACGGGCAAGTACATTTTAAAGTTAAGTTATAACCCTGGAAATGTCACACACAAAAAACACACCAAATATTATGATTCAACCTGTTCCCTAATACATTATGCATTGTGCAATGGGACTCATGTAACCAATTAGCAGGGGGAGGGTTAAATGACATTAGGAATAATTAGTAAATAAAGAAGGTTAAACACAATACAGACTTACAATAAATACAATACAGAATGTGTCAGATCCTTGTATAAATCCCAAGATTGAAAAATAGATTGAAATAATTAGACGAACATCATGAAACATTAATCTTATTTTGACACAGGTATATGAGGCATACTCTAGACACTATTGGAGAACAATAACTTCCTATGTGAAGGTTATGGTTGTGGTTGTGGTTGTGGTGGGTATACAGATCGTTGGACTATTGAACTGAATGTTTAAATCCAACCAGGATACCTGTATGGTGATTCTACTGTGGTGCTGGGATAGATAGGGGTGTGAGGTATGCATACACACAACAGTTACATCCCTTAAGTTCCACTACAACCTTTTCTGAAACCATGGTAATACATAGTTGTTGTGGGTTATTCTCCCATCAGAAACACTCCATTAACATGCAAATATAGAAATACTGCTTCAAAATCCAAAATTACTCATATTCCATACATGAATGTCTGTTTACTGATATAAAACTGACACTGACAACATAAAAAAGCCATTTGTGACAATCACAACATATGATAGCCAATTGTGACAACCAATTAACCTTCTCCCTGCTTGCTTGGGCAGACAAAGCTCTTTAGGGCATCTCTGGTTACCTCCAGCATGGCAAGGGTTAACAGTGACAAACCATGTGCACAACACTGTGGTCAAGGGAACGACACACAACCTGTTTGTAAACTTACTGGAGTTCGTTGACTTTTAATCTTTCTTGGTGTTTCAGGAGTTTTAAACATTATTTGGAGCTTAAACAGAATAATGAGAGAACTGATTCTTGAACTGAAAGTCAAGTATTTTTTCAAATAAAACTGACACAAGTGAAGATGACCTTGAAAATGAGATTGCTTTAGTCATGAAGATAATACATTTAGCCCTCTCCATGCTGGATTAGGCACATAAACTGCTCTTTATGGCATCTCCAATTGCCTTCAGCATTGAGAGGGTTAAATGAATGCAATCTAATCCTGTGCTTATTGGTAAAACTGAGCAGGCAATTCCCATTGCCATAAAATTCAACATTTAGCACATCAAAGAAAATATCACCATGAAGAATGCAGACATTACCACAAGGAAACAAATATCTAAGAAATCATGATAGATAAATAATTATCATATTACCGTAGTACTTATATGTTCCTGTCGTACACATCTGTTGATCTATTCTAAATCATTAACCCTCTCCATGCTGAAGGCAATTGGGATGCCCTAAAGCTCACTGCCTAATCCAGCAGGAAGAGGGTTAATATATGTTTAATATTCAGTCAATTAAGAGCATTAAAACCATAATCAACTGAAAAAGGTTTCGAAAAAAATATATATTATGGTTGACTGACTAAAACATTTTTTTTTTTAAATAAAAAAGATTTATTAAAAAGAAAAATTTAAAAAAATATAAAAACATTTTCACATAATGTTCACACATGAATGTTACCTTTCTTTTCTTTCTCGATACTTTGGTGTTCCACAAGAGCTGTGAGTCGCTCATATTGCTCCCTTGATCCAGACTAGAGACGCTCTCCTGGGATGAGGTAGATTTGTATTGGAGCATAGACGTCTCATCCTGAATGTGGCGTCTGACCGGCATCTGGATAAACCTGAAACATTGACAGCTAATTATAGTAATTAATAATACCATAATGATGATGATAATAAAAAAAATATTAAAAAAGAAGATAATAGTAATAATAATAATACTAATAATGTATATTGTATAATGTTTTTTTGTTTTTTTTGTATTGGGGTTTAAAGTCGCTTTCTAGAATCTTTCACTAATATCACGACTTGTCAGTT
>JAUTBV010114245.1:0-13879 GCA_032361325.1 Lepetodrilus fucensis
TATTGCACTAGTGCAATATTTATTATTTATTGCATGGGTGTTATTGCACTCAAACATGCTATGTTATGTGATAAAATTAATTATAAACTATTGAACGGCAAGAGTGTGATTGCATACAGTAATTAATAAATATACCTATGAAGTAATATGATATTCTGCAATCGAAACGTTCGTTCCCCTCATTGGTTCATGAATATGTACATACAATGTTTGAATATTATGATGAATATAAATCAGAGATTATATATTTTAAAGGGAAGTCTTATGACGATGATGAAATGCAAAGGACACGAACTCGACTGTTACATGTTGACATTATTCTGTAGGCCTGCATGCAATAATGCATGATAGGATATAAACCAATGCTGGTTGGAAGTTGGTACTTCACCTTTAAATAAATTATGTGAATCTCTCACGTTCACAACCAGATGAAGTGGTATCATTTACATAATTTGACACTCTCATCGTCGCCGCTATCCGTAGCATGTCATTCACGAACAGGTATCACATAGAGACAAATACTCGTATACCTCAATGTTAAAACTATCACAGATTCCTTTGCAGCATATGCCGAATCGCACGACCGCATTTGCAATATATTTATATATATTTGGATCCGTCGCTAAGGAAATAGCATTTGGCATGCCGGATAAGGACAGAAAACAGGAATTGATCTCGCGCTTAGCGCGTAGCGTTCCATGGCGGGACGGACTACAGTTATACGTTATTAGTCAAAGGAAGGTGGTACCAACCGGTCGTTTACTCCGTCGCGATCCTCCATAGCGTTGCACGGGGGCGGCGATTGTTAACGATTCTCAGACCGGTGTGACGCTTGTCAACTCTCCTACACCCCTCGATCACATCCACGGAACTATTTTCGCTTGTCTTCCGGACACAACGCAGAAGTCCGACCAGCACGTGACACAATGCCGTCAAATACTTATATTTCTTCCTATAATTAATTTGGCGCTCCACTTGGTCACGTGGTCTGGTTTCACGACGTAACCGCTGTGCACTCCGTTGAACAAAATATTTAATGGAGAACAAAATTGTAACTGTGTTGCTTCTTATACTCCTATTGCTATCACGGGTTTGGTTTATTTTTGTCGTCATGTCCATTCATTATGATAGTTTGTTTCGTTTCAGATGACCCTTCTTCATTTGGCCCGTTATTGAAATCATGTGGTATTGCTTATGAACCTTGTTCGCATACTGTACAGTTCAGTATAATAATAATTTTTAATTATTGTTATAGTGGATTTTATGTTGTCCATATGCAGCTATCTATTACCGGATGGTTTCGGCCTTGAATGATTGGTGTTGAATGACTGTCCACTGTTCGGATGATGTGAATGATGTACAACAATATAAGATTGTATACGACATATTTTAACACTATAAGATTATCAATAATATATCTTTGCATATGTATTATGCATAAACTATGCAGAAACATACAATTATGATGATGGTACAGACAGTAATCCCACATAACTGTAATATGCACATACAACGAGCATGGTACCATCAGTAATGCTTGAATATGTGTTAAAATGGTAATAATATAACCATATATTGTCATACTGTCCGTCTGTATACCAATGTAAAAGGGTGTCGTCTCACGACGTCGAACTGCTTTAGTAAGATATTCGCATGATGTCGAATGTCGGTAGTCTTATATATATGACGAAGTCACCTTTTTGTTTTACCTAAATATGTCTGATTCGACTTTGTGCGACTGAACCTGTAAAAGTATTAGGTATAAGACTGAAACACATGATTAGGTCTTGATTAGGTCTTGATCAGTGAAATAACATTTCGATAATTCTTATTGCAACTAAACTGGCCGACGATATGGCACAATAATAATGACCATGGCGATTCTTCGTTATAACCTTGGTCTCAGTGAACGATTTAAGAATAGTTCTATACACCTCTTAAAACATACTATTACATTTAATAGACCTGTTGAACGGATTAATGAATTTCGATCTGAGACTGATTACGCTCGATTTATCCTCTCAAATGTTGTTATTTATTTATGTACTTAGTCCCCAGTACCCGATGGTTATCAACATATTAATATGTTATATGAATAAAGGGAATGCTCCGCTTTTTATCTTGCCTTTGATGCATCAACTGATCTATGAAGGAAATGCGAGAAAACGTTGCCGTTGCGTATTATATTTTTAGGTCATACCACTGAGTTATGTCCCCTTGCATTGACATAATGAAGCAAATAACAAAAGGACCATATTCAGGTTGTCTATCAGAGGGGTTACAGTGGATATGTGTCTACCAAACAGGGGTGGAAAGGTCTTTAGAAGTACAAACATGATTGTATGTATGTCAAGTGAATGTATTTTGCAGTTGTAGCTAAGAACTAGTCCAAAACAACCATAAATATCTGTGATATATTATGCCATTAAAAACATACTATTACAGTTGATAGATCTGTATAATGGATAAGCTAATTTCGATCTGAGTTACACTTGAATTATCCACTCAAATGTTGTTATTTACTGATGTACTTAGTCCCTAGTACTCGATAGTTATCAAAATATTAATATTGTATATGAATAAAGGGAACGTTCCGCTTTTTATCTTGTCTGTGATGCATCAACTAATCTATGAAGTAATTGCAAGCAAACCTTGCCGCTACGAATTATATTTTAATCGTACCAATTGCATTGATATAATGAAGCAAATAACAATAGGACCATATTCAGGTTGTCTATCGGGGGGTTGCAGTGGAATTGTGTCTAACATACAGCGGTGGAAAGGTTTTTGGAAGTTTATAAACATGATTTTATGTATGTCAAGTGAATTTATTTTGCAGTTGTAACTAAGAACTAATCCAAAACAACCATACATATCTGTGATATTATACCTTTGAAGTAAATAATAGTAAATAAATAATAGTGCACTTTTTTAATGTACTAAATTAGATACATACTGTGTGACAAACTTGTTCACCAAACTAGTCCAACTGCGAATAATGTAGTTACGTTATTTCATATATTTTATGTCTGTGTTGTATCAAGTTAGTGTTATATTTGTGACTATTGTACCAAGTAATACATCTTCCTGATATTTTATTCTACGTGTCGAAAACTGAGAATAAATCATACGTAATATTTTAGAACTATGACTGTAATGTTGACTTATGAGATTATATCAGTAAGAATAAATTTGTTCATCAAGATAAGGTACACATTTTCTCTGTAGAGACAGTTTCCATTTAAAGTGTACGAGAAGAAATGTAATTGATGATATATGGCTCACAGTATTATGTGTGTGAAGAATTGGCTTGTTTTTTCCTCATTATGTATTGTTTTAGTGTATGATAACTAGTAACTATTACACATTTTCTAGTTGAATGACTCATGCAATTTAAAATGTCATATTTCCAAAATATGGATTTCGTTTCACATGGTAGTTCATTTGAACAATTTACAGACACTAGTTTTATAACCAATACTATTGCCATATGGTTGATTATCGAAATTAGTTTTATGACTAATACTATTATCATTTAAACAAAATGAAATTAGTTTTACGACCACATATCTATTGCATCCCTAATATCAGACGATATATAGTAGGCATGCATTGTATTGTATAACATATTTCTGGTACGTTTGTGTTATTTAATCGGAAATTCATATTATGTTGACGATATTAATACCTCCATTGTCATACAGTTTAGTAGTGGACTATTTCTTCTTATAAATATCTAAATATGTAGACTAGACTTTCCAACCATTGTAAGTAATATTGTCGTCTGAACTGCACGTCTCAGCGTCTTCACTCGATCATTTACCGTACTATCAATAGGACTACCGACTTTAATGTGGCATGACAATCTGTGTATAGGTCAAAGGTCACTAACATGATTATATTTTCATGTTCGGATACTACTATATTTTTTCTCTACTAATTTATACTAATCTAGAAATATGCTATGTTCCGAGTATATACCCAACCCTTTGACAATGGTCACCATCAGATTAACACAGACCTTTATGCCAAAATTATCTTCTAGATAATGCCACATACTGCTTTCTGTTCACAATAAAATGGCGGTCCACGTATAGAAAGCGGAGCAGTTTATATTTAGAACTGTTGTTATATTTAGAACAGAGCACTTTTTCTTTTCTATGTTTTTTTCTTTAGGAAACCTTATAAATATCTGGATCGATGTTGAGATTTCATAACATTAGCTTATCTGCTATAATAACATAATCCATTTACCTGTTAATAGCCAAGCAAATACCTGAATAAATCGTGGGGTTAATGAATAAGCATAACATTTGGCACACAATATATGTGGCAAAATACAAATGAATGCTTTACTACTAGTACTTTTATATACATACATGTATGTATCATCAATCCTGGTATTTACAAAATCTGAAAATGAACGCTATTTTGTACAATTGTTATCACATTTCCATCATGATCATTAAGTCCAATTCTTCTGTTTATACAATTACACATAATTCTTAGCTAATGTATATTTTTTAATGTCAAAATATGGTTCAGAAGTAAAAAATGTAATTACTACTTATACTCCACCAACTAAAGTAAGGACAATCAGATAATGTTGTGGGGAAACGTTCTAGCAAATTACGAATATAATAAACATGTAGCTTTATATTAGTTTAACAACTAAGAATTTCCAAACGTCAACAGGCTCAGGGAATTTTTCAAGAACTTGCAGACGCATCAATGGAATAAACATTACCCCAGATTATTAATCCGTGATCCGAAATTTGGGAGAGAATTCCAGCCCCACCAAACCACAAAATGTATGTTACAGTCAATTTCTAAAATCAGGCAATGTGTAAAATGCATTTTAATTTTAATTCCCAGATTCAATATTTTAAATGCCTGAAAATAAAAACTGACTGAATGTATTTGACAGATTGATGAAATAAAATTTAAAACAATGCACACATTTGTATATGTTTTCACACAATATTGTGTGAAAACATATACAAATGTATGCAATTATGTGTGAATACATATAGTCTTCATTTATTTTCATTAAACTCATGCCACTCAATGAGCCAAATAAATGCAGTCTATTGTTAATTTCAGGAATTAAATAAATTGGCTCTGTGAATGAAAATTCACCGACAATTTGAGTCATTTTACACATTGCCTGATTTTAGACATTGACTGTAATATAACATGGCCCTTAATTTATTATATGTTAAACATGTTACTGGCCCTTCATTACATTTATTGACTATATGTAAGTCCACGTTAAAAGATACCATATTTCACTTTATTTTCACGAACGTGTCACGAACATTACGGCTAAAGCTATTCTAGAGATGACTCTATATTTACATTTCTTCATGTTTCCATCATGCATAATACATGTACCAAATTTCATACTTTCCATTCATCCCACCATTCACCCATATTTCTGCAGATATCTGATATGCTGTAAATGGTTGTTGATAGCTACATGTACTGTATATTGCTATACATAATACTATGCGCTTTCATTTCAGATACGTGGGTATATGTTTGATGACTTATTTGTGTGTGTGTGTGTGTGTGTGTGTGTATGTGTGTGTGTGTGTGTGTGTGTGTGTATGTGTGTGTGTGTGTGTGTGTGTGTGTGTGTGTGCGCGCACGTGCACGTGCTTGTATTCTGTTGGGATTTAGAATCCATTTAAAGATGCTTCCACTAAATCACGGCTTGTCTGTTTCGGGCAGGTTGAAATCCACAACATCCATAGCTATAACTCTTGCAGTAAACCTGCGATCACCGATCTAATCGGTACTGACAGACCAAGGATGATAACTGTTGTGTGTTCAATGCATGTTCGAGATACTATTTCTGATCATTACCTTATGCAATGAAGCAAACAGGTGTAGACGTTATCATTACATTACTGTCTACAATGCCATGAACCGGTTTAGGCATTAGGTACTCTACTGTCTACAATGCCATGAACCTAACAGGTGTAGGCGTTATGCACTCTACTGTCTATAGTGCAATGAACCCAGCAGGTTTAGACGTTAGGCACTCTACTGTTTACAATGCAATGAACCCAGCATGTTTAGGCGTTAGGCACTCTACTGTCTACAATGCAATGAACCCAACATGTGTAGGCGTTAGGCACTCGTGGACAGCAGCAGTGCTTTAATTTAAGAACGAAATTGACTGCATCTGGTGACGCCATGACGAACGCCATTGTTAATTGCATTAGACATTTGTTTTGGCCGTGTTTCGTGATGATAATACACAAAAGAAAACACCATGACTTACCATCCACGCAGCATACGTAGGTTATCTGGCAAAGCTTACTAAACGAATATTCCATATTTAAAACTGGACTTTGTTTTCAGGAAGCATTTGTGTAAACTGTGTAAAGTAAACATTTTAACAGATATAGTTCAGTATAATTTCGTTAAATAGTAAAAATCAGTTTATCTTTAAAATGACGACTATATTGGATGTAATGGTATAAATGCAATAATCCGATCACGACATGTGTAATATCATGATATGAACTAATATATTCCCATGGTGGTAGCCCATACAATTGAATTGAATTGCTACGGTTATATTAGGTACCCTGTGGTGTGAATGAGTTGGTCTAAAACTAGTGAGTACTTGTACTTGCATACATAAAGTGTTATGTTTAACGCACTTCTGTTATAATGGGTAATGCATATTTTCAAAATACCAATCCATACCATTTTAGGCACCATTGCAAAATCCAGCAATCAATCGTTACTTTTATATAAATAATATCACCATCGCATGAATTGCAATGTCACAAACATGCTTAATTTATTTACAAAATTCCGAAAAACATGGTCTTATGTATTTTGTTCAGTAAAACATGACAAGTAATAACAAATAGTTTAGGGGTGACAACCATTTGTTTAGCAAGAGTATATATTTCTTACACATTATTACATGTATTTCAATTTGAATATCACATTTATTTGAATAAGTGAAAATGACATCAGCTCCAAGTACAAACACTTATGTTTACATGATAAATAGCTCAGATAGTACATGATTTTGGAACTTCCTATCTCATGCAAGTACACATTGTTATTGAGGCCCACTGTCTTTACAGTACAGATCTATTGTATTCAATAATACGATATGCAATTACATATAATTGAAAGACCAGCAAAAGTACAAATGATTTGTACAACAAACATTCATGGATGATTTAAGAAAATTCAGTAGAACTTAAGAATCAAATTATATACTAACTTACGTTGAAATTATCCAACATATACTAACATAGTTATGTTGAAAAATATTCAACAGTACCCGATCACTTAAAATCAACATTTTGAATCAAATTGTTAATTTTGCTACTTGAAATTCTACTTGAAATATGTTTTTAAGAATATCTTAAAATGCATCTAATGAAAGCCTTTTTGAATTAATATTGAAGCTATTATAATTATATCAATTTTGCAGCTATTATAATTATGGTTGGACAATTTACGACTTGAAAGAAAACCGAAAAATATGTTATATTAATTGAAAGTAATTTGTTTGGGGACCAAAACGTAAAGATGATTTTACAAATAAATTAATTAAACTTTCCATTTCAGACTTACAAAAGGAGCAATGAAGATCATTAGATCACATATATTTGAATAAGTAAAAATAATTTAGCTCCAACGAATACAAACACTTTTTTTTAACATGATGAATAGTTCAGATCGTAAATGACTTTGGAACATTTTTAGTGCGAATACACGTGATATTCAATAATACGATAATGTAAATCATGAAATTAATGCGAGCAGAATATTAATGCGAAAAATGCGACCGCCGTATTGTCGCATTTACTTTCTGCGCGTTAAAGGTAAGACTTGGAGGAAAACATGTATGGAGACATGGCCGTTCGCATTTTATTGGTGTCGCATTTACGTCTAAAATCTAAAGGTCACATTAAATTAGTGACGCATTAATATCATGATTTACAGTATTTCTTTTTGCCTATAATGTCATCACAAGCATATTCATGATTAGTGCTCTACGTTCTAAAGGTTAGGTAATCAATACTGGGCTATGTTCAGGCTGCACTAGTTATCTCTATTTACTATTAGTACTACGCTACCATTCTACAAAGTAGCGGCTGGCTGAACGATTCCTAGGAAAATAGCAGGAAATAAGTTTGTGCATGGATGCAGTCCATTCCTTTCATTCTCCGGTTTCCTACAAAACACTACAGGCTCAAAAACTTAAGTAAAAAGTAGTGCTACGTAATAGTACTACCAAGTGTGTCTGATCGACTACTGATGGTACTGTGGTGCAATTTAGCACTTTGTATTGCAGCCTGAACGCAGCCCTGATATTATTGGTACTGTAAATCACGAAATTAATGTGTTACTAATTTAATGCGACCTCTAGATTTTAGATGTAAATGTGACACCAATAAAATGCAAGCGGTCATGTCTCCATACACGTTTTTTACCAGTACTTACATTTAATGCGCAGCAATTAATTGCGACAATACGTCAGTCGCAATTTCATGATTTACAGTATATGTATACCGAGCTGTCTGATGCGTCATAGTGATAAGTATTGCAGCCTGAACGCAGCCCTGATATTATTGGTATATGTCTACAGAGCTGTCTGATGCGTCAGTGTCACAAGCAGCACTATGTTGGAAAGGCTAGCGGCCTGGGTGTTGAACACCTATGTCGGAGAGTACGTGGAGAATCTCAACACAGATCAGCTGTCTATTGCTCTCCTGCAAGGTGAAGATGAAGTTATTATTTTAATTTAATATATATTTATTAATATAACTGGGGCTTTTCTGATATTTTATCATTATAATTTCTGGATTTTTACTAGTGTTTTTATTGTAATTTAATATATATTTATTAATATTATATTGTTGATTGACAACTGGCTCTTTTCTGATATTTCATCATTATAATTTCTAGATTTTGTGTTTTATCCATCCGAAAATTAAATACTTAATTTTAAACATTGTATTTAAGATTAAGAGCCATTAAAAGGAGTGATGATGAATATTTAACATATTATCCAGCTTGAAAAATAATTGTATGTTTGCAGCTGGTATTAATTATATAATGGTATTTACTATTACATGTATTTCCCTCGGTAATTGTTTCAGGAGCTGTAGAACTTGAGAATTTGCCGTTAAAGAAAGATGCATTAAAAAACCTTGATCTTCCACTGGAAGTGAAATCTGGTAGGTATTAGCATAACTGTACTGGCATATTTATTCCAAATGTCTTGACTTTTCTTTTCGCTTTATTCCAGTTGATTCCTTTCACCTCCAATGACTAGTAGAACTACCAGGAGTTAATAAATATAAATAAATATAAATAAATATAAATAAATATAAATAAATATAAATAAATATAAATAAATATAAAGAAATATAAATAAATATGAATATAAAGAAATATAAAGAAATATAAAGAAATACAAAGAAATACAAAGAAATACATGAATGAATGAATGGATGGATGAATGAATGAATGGGTAAATATATAAATAATAGATTATTTAAATAGTAAATAAATAAATGTATATACATTTATATTAGATGTATTAAATGTAAATTATGTGCAGTATTTTAGTGTTAAAAATAATTTTAAATATATTTTTTTATGAATTTATGAAATAAATAAATAGTATAAATAACTTTTAAAAAATAAAGAAAAATAATTATATAAATAATAAAGTAAATAAATAAAGAACAACTTTGCATTTACTCTGATGATAACTCAATGGTATGACTCTTCATTCATGTCACTCAATACATAGTATAGTGTGCCAGACACCTCACTGCAGGTATGTAATATGACCAGACCCATCTTAGTACATACCATGTGATGCAGCAGTCTACAAAACTATTAGTAATTCAATTACACTTACAGTTAATTGTAAATCTGACAGCATCAGCTGTTGGCTGATATTGATAATGTACAAGCAAACAAGTTAGTACCACAGCTGGTGAGAACGCTGCTGGTGTATTTCATTAGTTATTTGTATTGTCAGTTAATGTCAGTTAAATGGGGTTGTATCTTTCCTTAATTAACTCACCAGTGCCCACTAATGCTTATTTTTTGTTTTTCACTATCAATTAGTAAATGCTAAATTATATTTGGCCATTGTAATGGTTTATATTTGAATTTGAATTGAAGACTGCTCTGTTAAATCTTTCATTAGTTTTATTTTTTGTAATGACTGATATTGATTATTTTTTAAAACATGTATTGTGTTCTGGATGACATATGTGTGAAGAAATTTTAATCTAATACATGTATGTATCCACATTATTTTTAATATTTAAAATGTGTCATTCCTAACCTAGAATTTTAATAAATATCTCAAATGTGTCATTCCTAACCTAGGATTATTTCAAAATTTTTTTTGGTTTAAATTGAATGTGATGAATAATTATTCTTCTAGGGTTTATTGGGAAGATCACATTACATATCCCTCTGAGTCGACTGAGAAGTGAACCATGGGTTATTTCCATAGAGAAACTATACTTGGTGGCCGGCCCATTGTCTGATATTACGGTAGGTGGTCTGGTGGATTATTGGAACATTTAAACCTCAATGACATCTTTAAATGTTTCCTATGTTGAATTGCTAATAATTATAAGCATGATACTCATTATATAAGCCAAGCAACAATTTGGAGAATGAGTAGAAAATATATAGAAACAGATGTTGTTGTTTTTTATTTCCCCCTGCTGGTCTGAGAAATTAATGGAACATAAATGTGAACTAAATCTGAACTAAATCTTTAAATGTTTGCTATATTGAATTGTTTTCTATTGTTAGTCTGAGGAAAATGTTATGAGGATAAGATATTAAGTAGAAGAATATAGAACCGATGTGTTTTAAAACATTTTCTACATTGAATTATTTATAATTATAAGTGTGACTATCGGTACATGAGGGTTGTAACAAACCAAGCTTGAAAGTTATAATTTTTTTAATTTAAATTTAACAAAAATTTAGCATGTACCGTGTCAAGAAATAACAGTCTGAATATTATAATTTCTCCTCAGTTTGACCATGACAAGGAACAAGAAACAGAAAGTGGCACCAAAAAAGTCATGTTGGATGCTTTGGAGGCTAAGTGGCAGGTAAATATATATTAACCCTCTCTCTGCTGGATTAGGCACAGACCATGCTCTTCAGGGCATCTCTGGTTGCCTCCAGCATAGAGAGAGTTAACATGGTCAATGGATATCAGTTGTATCCCATTAATACAATTCTCGCAATAATTGAGAATTTGGAAAAAAATACTCAAGTTTTTGTAAGAGACTATGTTTTGGACAATATCATTGTCATGTTATTATGTGGATGAATACATTTCAGGTTCACAGACAGGGAGGTCAGGCAGATTACCCATCATCCTCCTGGTTCTCGTATGGTACCTCCATGGCCGCCAATATCCTGGAGAACATCCAGGTAGATTTTATCAATTTCCAACAACTGCAACATTCAGCGCTACAGATGTTGCAGGTTTCCTCCTGCCTTAAACTGACAAGCCATGATATAAGTGAAAGAATCTTGAATTCGGCTCGCAGCAATTTAATTTTTTGGGTTTTGCTGAATCTGTGGTGATTCTTCAATATGCAACTTTCGTCACAAATGGGTGAAAGATTCCCGCAGTAAAGTTAAACTGCATATCCACCCACTTAATGCACAAAATATCGTCCTCAGCTCCATGTGAAGGATGTCCACATCCGTTATGAAGACGAATTCCTCAACCCTGCCTGTCCCTTCGCCTGTGGCATCATGATCAAGAACCTCAGTGTTCAGAGCACAGACAGCGGCTGGGTGAGTACCTTTAAAACTTACTACTGGGGAAAAGAGGGAGTGTACCTTTAAAACTTACTACTGGGGAAAAGAGGGAGTGTACCTTTAAAACTTAATACTGGGGAAAAGAGGGAGTGTACCTTTAAAACTTACTACTGGGGAAAAGAGGGAGTGTACCTTTAAAACCTACTACTGGGGAAAAGAGGGAGTGTACCTTTAAAACCTACTACTGTGTTCATCCGAGGAAGAGGAGAGTACGTTTAACTCTCTCCCTGCAGAAGGCAACCAGAGATGCCATACAGAGCAGTGGCTGTGCCTAATCCAGCAGGGAGAGGATTAAACCATACTATCTAAACAATGCTTCAAAATAACAATTTTCCTTTTTCACATTACTTGGTCTGTGAGACTTCCCTAATTTATTTTTTGGGCATTTTTTTTTTTATTGTGTCAGACTTTTATCGTGTCAGATTTTTCTGACATGATCATTGTGAATGGGTGAACGATTCCCACTGTGCCTCTTAAGAAATAATTCACTCACTGTCTGACATAATTGCAAAATAATCAGTAGTATTGTTATTTTTCTCCTTATTTTTTTCAGTTGTCCAAGTTTGTCAGTCGGACGAACAGCAACATGATGTATAAGCTGGCAGACCTAGGAGACTTCTCTGTCTACTGCGACATGTACGCTACGATGCTGGGCAATCTGTCTATGGCAGAGCTCGCTGTACGTGAATTTGTATTTCTGACCTTATTCTCATAAGAATGTCGCAATTCATGGTGAATGTCTGCTTGACAATCAGCTTGATTTGTGTATGCAGGTTTACTGCAACATTCAGTGTTACATGTGTTGCAGGTTTCTTCCTGTCTTTAACTGACAAGTCGTGATAATATATTCATTTATAAATCATGCCATCCGTTGTTTAAATTTGTATTATTTTTTTTAATTGAGAAATTATTTCACTTACATCACGATGTGTCAAGATTGGGGCAGGTGGAATCCCGCAACAACCGCAACACTGAATGTTGCAGTAAACCTGCGAGCATCCACTGGTACTGATAATAACTTCATTGCCATGGTATAAAGCACATCCTGTCGTGATCGCGTCAGAAAGGTAGTTTTCGCAAACATCGATGCAAGGTTCCTGGGATAGGATTTCAACCTAGGGCCTTTGGCTCTAAAGTCCAATATTCTTACATTTCACTACCACCGACTTATATGTGAAAGATTCCCGCTGTAACATAAAACAATAATTCACTCAGTCAACCCCTATTCAAACCAAAATAATAAAAACAAATCTACAGGAAATAAATGTTTTCAAATTTCGTATCGACAGGATGCGTTCCAACGCGACATGTACGTCTCCACCGCCGACGGCAACTTCCACGACCACGAGTTCATCCTGAGCCCAGTCAGCGCCCAGGCCAGGATCCAACGCAGGACCACCACCCTGCCGCTGCGATCGATGGCCCCACGGATCAGCGTCAGCATTAGCCTGGATGACATCGCATTCCAGCTGAGCACTGAGCAGTTCCAGAGTTTCCTGCTGTGGCAGAACGAGTTCGAGAGGCACGGGCTAAGGAGACAGAACAGGAAGTTCCGGCCACCTGGTCTGGTGAATAGGAGGTGAATAGAAGTTACAGCTTGTTTCCAGATCAGGAGGCGGTAATTATAAGACAAAGTTGGACTATAATATTATTTGTTATTTAATTTTAATTTTTTGATGTTCAAAGAATATCATACTGAAACACCAAGGTTTTAATTTCAGTCCAAAAGGCTGGTGGGAGTTCGCCATTAGCTGTCACTTGAGTAAGATCCAAGACCGAAACAGACGCCGCACCAAGTCTTTCATGTTAGAGCGAGCCAAGAAAGTAAACTCCTACACCAAGGCGTACACCGCTGACCTGACGGAGGATTACCCAATACTCGCGGTCAAGGTTAGTCAGGCCAGTGTTCTACAGAACGATCTTAGTGATGAGAGTCATAACTCCATATACAATGTTATGGAGTTATGAGAGTCATAGCTCCATATACAATGTTATGTAGTTATGAGAGTCATAGCTC
>JAUTBV010114256.1:0-13878 GCA_032361325.1 Lepetodrilus fucensis
ATTATTATTATTATTATTATTAAATTATTATTATTATTATTATTATTATTATTATTATTATTATTATTATTATTATAGTAGAGACATTCTACTAACAGTTGACAGCGGCATCTGTCATTGTAATTCAGAGGTTGTGGTACTCACCAGACTCGCGTGTTCGCTCAACAGTGACCGGGCTGAAGTTACTGGTTCCCACGTCGTTATATGAGGTCATCTTGACCTCGTACGCCACCCACTCCTGCAGGTGGGCCAAGGTCACACTCTCCATGTTCATCCCGTTCTCCAGGTCCATCACCGTGAAGTCAGTGACCTCTGACCCGTTCACCTTCATGCGGTAGTACAGCTTGTAGCCGCGTGGGGCTCCGTTCCAGTCCTGTCGAGGCACCGGCTACAACGACGAACATTTCCAAAAAATGTTGTCAGTATGTAACTGAGTGAGTCAATATGGAGTATGTAACTGTTATGGAGGAAAACTTATTGCAGTGGCGTATTGGAAGATTCCTTAATTCTCTATAGTAAGTAAGTAAATGACATCATCAACTTCAAACCAAATACTGTATCAATGATAGGATGAAGATGGCATGGTTAGCTCATAGAAATAATTACGACCAACTTACCACCCAGCTGACTCTGAAGGACGTAGAGTTAAGGGCCCTGACGGTGACGTTGCCTGGAGGTCCTGCCGGGGCGTCCTGCATCGTCTCAAACTGTCGCGTCGCTGCACTGTAGTTGCTCCGTCCCACGATGTTCTCTGCGATCAGCCTCAGTTTGTAGTGGGTGTACGGCCGGAGGTTCAGCACAGTTATCTCCCTTGCATCAGGGTTGGTCATGTTGTAGATCTGCTTCCAGGTCAAAGCATCGCCCTCCAGCGCCTCCACGAGCCACAGCGTGATGGATGTCTTGCCGTTGGAACCCGGCAGGAACTGGAGCAGCACGGACCGCGCGTGGATGTTGGTGATTCCCAGATTGAACGGAGCAGTCGGCAGTTCTAGAGTGGAAATCAAGATTCACATGGATGATGTCTGCTAAATATTGATACAAGCTGTACATATTGATCTGGACCCTGTTGCTCAGAACTATTGTAGTTACAACTATTGTAAGGTCAACACTTTCTGTTGTGGCGGGAGCCCAGTTACAATTATTGTAGCGCTATAACTGTACTGAGCAATGGGGCCCCTGGTTCCAGTCAATAATAAAACAAGTTCCTAGAAGAAGGCCATAATATCATTATGGTATGGTTCCTCTAAACAATTAAACTAGTTAATACCAGAAGAGCCTACACTATTGATGACATGGTAGAAGTTGACATCTTTCTATACCAAGAGAGTCCACTGTCACTGTGGGAATCTTTCACCCATTTGTGATGATCTATGCCAAGACACGGTTATGGTAATTCCTCTGTGTTGAGCCAGCATCATACCTGGTGGCACTCCCGAATCTATCTCAGCAGACACGGCAGGCCCAGTCCCCTTCGACGTCTTGGCAGCCACGGAGATGCGGTACTTGGTGGTGGGCATCAGTTGTCTGATGGTGTAGGACGTGATGGTGTGCTGCAGCTCGAGATCTCTGCGTGATGACGACTGGTTCTTCTTCTCATACGACAATATGTAGCCTGTGTAGAACAGAGGTCAAACAGAGGTCAAACAGAGGTAATAACCATGAACACTGCACATATGCCATGGTCTTATAAGCGCTTCAAGTGGAGCGAATTCTATTTATAGACCTACCCAGTTTACTGATTTTGGTGATAAGCATGTAGGTGAAATGTGCATGATTGTTGTCTTTTTTACGTACCTTACTTTGCCTCACGATTTATTACCCGTGAACCGTGCTGAACAACATAATTCATCTCTGAATCAAAGAGTAATTTAAGGATACAATACTCTGTAACATCGTATTAAGATTTTCTCTGGATTTTTAGTCAATCTAAGGCCTAGACTTCTGTTAGCCTATCACCAGAATTCCTAGTTTTATATGATATTCTTCGAAATTCTAAAAATAGACATGCCACACTTGCACTCGCTATTGCAGCTCCTAATGTTAAAGGTATCCTACGGGCTAGTAGAAATTTCACATTTTGTTATTTGTATCATTATTCAGGCGAGTGCATTTTAAAGGTAAGTTCTAACCCTGATGACTGTGCTGTCTTAATACTTATTATTTATAACCATCAATAACGAAAATGATTTTTAGGTGTGGAATTATTTCAATGAGTGTTTTACTGTCCTTCACTTAAAAGTTATGTTTACATTGGCTTTCAATTTAGTATGCATATTCAAATTGAAGATTTGAACACATGCCAGTATCTTATGTGAACAATTTTATTCTTGTGAGTGAGCCAAGTTTTCTGAAGGGTTTCAGTGCGGATTGGTGTGTTGAAGTGAAATATACAGTACCTGTGATGGACAGATTTCAGGTGTACATTTCACATTTCACAGCCAACTTTGACAATAAGCTCTATTTTGGCTGTTTATCTGCCCCACATGCTGTGATGGAGCCCTTGCTAAACAGTTTACCCAGTTTACCCTCACACCTGGGAATGTAATTAAAAAATGCCATCCACTTTTATATTTGGCATCGGTTAACACTGGAATGTGTGGAGCCTCCTGGGGTATTTGTCTTTTATATTATACTGGATTGTCTATGGAATTTCTGTTTTTCATGCTTCTTCAATTTTTAAAATATTTTAAAATAATTAAATGTTTAATTGTAGCAAATGGTTGAAAGATTCCCGCAGCAACGTTAAATTCCATTAATCACTCACTGAACTCACTATGGAATTTCTTCATTAAATTAATTTCTTTTGTATACAAAATTATAATAATAATATTTAAATACTAATAATTAAATGTTTAATCGTGGCAAATGGGTGAAAGGTTCCCTCAGCGACATTAAACCGGTAATCACTCACTCACTCACTATATGTAATTTCTTCATTAAATTAATTAATTTTGTATACAAAAGTATATTATAATAACTATAATCTTAGGATGAAAGTAAAAATAGTTTAAATATGAATTATGTTGATTGGTTATGTATAATTTTTCAAAGTTGCCATAACTTGTACCCAATCCTTTCTATTGTGAATAAAATATGTTTAAACTAAACTTATAATGAAAGGAGCTGGTGAAAAGATGTAACCTCTGAGATCTTGTTCTCCAGTAATCTAGACTTGCTTAATTTGAATAACTAATAATGTAGTCGTCACCTCTGGGTGAAAGATTCCCGCTGTGAAGTAAAACAATAATTCATTCATTCATTAATTAATTTGTATCAGAGTAGTTGAAAGAGAACAAGGTGTGACATAGTCTAGGAACATCGTTCACGCACTTAACAATAACTTATTATTATTAATAATCACAATATGATTGATTCACTTGTAAGATGCCATCATCCATGTTGTTGATACTATTTAAAACAGAACTATCATCTGATCATTTCGCTGTAGTCCTTATCAAAGACGTTTCTTGGAAAGAAAGAAAAATTGATTTTTAATGATTTGTTTTTTATTTGTCAAATTATTTAAAATTGTAAGGACTAATGTAGCTGAATAATTACTATAACCAAGAAATCAACACAAAAATCTCGACTATTTCCTTACTTAATTACCAGTATCAGGCAATCATGCATGCCTCCAGCTGAGAGAAGGTTAACATGCAAGACACAATCAGTATCCTACTTCCCTGTTGTATTGTAACCTTTGACCTTTGATGTAATTTTTCAATATGACTGAACAATCAATGACTGAACAATCATTGGCTTTTGTTTTATTCATTTTGAATCATGAAATTTAACAAGCACTACTTTAAAAAAATATATATTACATTTTCACATTGAATATATTTAATTTCCATCATAACTTTTGTTGCTGTGGTAACAAGGGATTATTATTATTTTTATTATTAATTATTTCGGTTATATTTTTTCTTAATTGTATTGTCATTGTCATTGTCATATCATTTTAGTTGATTTGGCAATAATTTACTCTACAATATTTATGTCTCTTTGTGTGTCCTATTTGGCAATGCTTTTCATACTTGTTTACATTTTTATTTAAAATATTAAATCAACACCTATCATACTAGTCAGCTCCTATTATATAGGTGGAATATTCCCATAATGACATATGTCAATAAATCAATCAATCAATAAATTTACTTGTTTTGTGAAATGTCACATTTCACAGGAGTGAGAATTAAATGTCAAAATCACTTTGGTTGTTTTTAGAAGAATAAAGTTTACACAAGTCCACTGACGTCATAACCACTGTTCACCCAGTGTCATGGCCATTGTTACTCGTCACTACACGACGTCATAATCATAATAATGTATAACGACGATTGATACCTAACTGACCAATGCAATTAGGAGTCCTTTGAAACTACGTCAACTGTGAGATACACATATAAGATTAAATTCCAGATTCTCTCATTTTATAACTAAGGTTCATTATTTCATACGAGGTGCTGGGACTTACAGTAAGCACATGATTTCTCATATCAGGTCAGTTATATATCAGTGTTCGAAATAGATCGAGCCTGTCCGGTCTGCACGTCCACAACAAGTTATTTTCAGTGAGGACTGGTAAAGTTTTAGCCTTGCATGCCGCACATCTATCGTGTTATTTTTTAATTTATTTTTTAATATGTATATAATCGATCACCGGCCAATACAGGGATCAAACTTAATAATAGTCCTCTAGCCCGGGCCATTTCTCCCAATGCTAAAGGACTAGTAGAAATTCATAACATTTGTTATTGTATCACTATTCGGACTAGTAAGTTTTAAAGTTAGTTTCTATCGCCACAAAGTACTACATATGTGAGGATGGTAACTTCTCAGACTTGCCAGTCCTCATGTCTGGCAGTGAAATTGCTGGAATTGTATACACTGTATTTTTACCGTACCTATAATATTTCTATAATGTTTTATAATAATCTAGGTAGTATTACTTAAACGCCATGCACAAGGTTTGTGCTCAAAGCACTACCCTATTATTACCATATTCAATGGATCAGAATGCGTTTATTTCCTCCTGCCCTTAAACTGACGTGATATAAGTGAAATAATCTTGAAAGCTACTCAAAAATAATAAAATAATAATAACAATAAAATAAAAAAAGTATATTGCAGATTGTGTTTTATGAAACGGGTCTATGTTGAATGAAGCTGATCTATGGAACAGGACCCTAAGCTGTACACGATCTGTACGATCTGTACGATCTGTACGATCTTCGTTAAGACATCACTGTGTCTCCTAGCTGGCATGCCTGGCTAATTGTGGCAGTACCATGTTTACCTATGTTCTTATGTGTAGAGTTCTTACATCCACAGCTTAGAGCTTAGGTCAACATGTACCATGCATTGCTTTGGATTTGCTGCAATCTCTTTTCCAACTCAAGCTCATTGTAATATATAAAATAAATATTGTACCAGGTGTGATAATTACATCATTGAATATTTAGTACAAAACTACACACATCATTGTTTCTTGTTTCCTGCAATTTATTAGTATTTTGAAAACAAATTTTCATCATCCCCTACTGCAGTTGTTCTATGGTGTGTGGTTTAAGAATTTTCTGTTATTTATATAGAAAAGAATTTTCGGTCAACCCCCTTTGAGAGCTGCAGTGTTTTACAATGTGTTGATATAGTATTTTTCAGCATTCATAGATAGGCGTATGTTTTGTCGAGTAGGTTGTTTATACTATGGGATGTCAGTTCTGAGAAATATGTACTATTTTGCCCTCCCTGATGTATCTGCGACTGTAAATGCATATGCCACCTGGCAAACCAAAAATATATATTTTATGGCAAACATGTGCATATGTATTTCTTCTGAGCTGCTTTCAATGAGAACCATGTGTAGTTCTGCTTGCTCTATGTATAGCGCTGTGTGTTTCTCACACAAACTAAAACCTTGGAAGTTAGGCATGGATAGACAGGTAAAGATTAGAAGCGTTATTATGTTATTTAATTTTATGGCATATTTACAGTATTAATACACTACCTTATCCTGTCCAGGTAGACACTCATGGTTTGTTAACATATTTCATTGTCAAATGTACTTACCAGAAAGTATGTGCATTTTATTTGTCTACACAAGTATATTTAATTAGGTAACAAGCTATATTTTCTGCATATACATGTACCACTCTTTTTCAATATTAATGATTTCCCCTAATATTTTTGGTACCTTTTTTTTTACAGACAGTGCATCATATCAATATCGCATCAGAAATGTAACTTTCACGAACATTGATGCTAGGCCCCTGGGGCAGGCCTGCTGGATTAGGCACAGACACTGCTCTTTTGGGTATCTCTAGTTGCCTTCTGCATGGAGAGGGTTAATAATAATAGTACAGGGTTCGCCCTGATGAGCAAAATGCGCGTATTTGACCCCCACTTTCGTGAAAATATGCAAGCTACCATTTTCTATGCGTTGATTTGACGCAAAGTTGTCAATATTAAACAAATTTAATATTGAATATAAATATAAAAATATTAATATTAAAATCTTAAATGCAGAACAATGTATACTTTCTAACATTCTAAAGGGAACGTTGATAAGTCGAATTACAGCTCAGCTTCCTTCATACAATAAGCTAAGAATAAACCAATATCGGTCGTCAGTATCGCATTTGTTAGTACTGGAAAACCCATGTGTATTAATAGTCCAAAGTATTGTCCAATCGTCATATTGCCGACATTGCTGCCTAGAGGGGAACGACAATTGTGGATTAGTCATGAGCTGTTGATGGCTTGATTTTATGTAAGATTGTTAATTTGTCATACCAAACCAAACCACATGAATGACCCCCACTAAAATATATTGGGGGTCATGGTGATCTCTGATAGTAGTATGTATGTATGTCACTCCATGCACATGCTTCATACTCAAAGCAGTGTTAATTCATTTTGCCTTCTCAACTCCCTGGCGAGTGTACAATGTCAATGGTTGACAGATCTAGTGTAGCAATATACATGGATTCGTCTTAATTCTCCATTTTCATTGAAGCACCAAACTTGCATATTTGAACCACGTTCAAGAAGATGACCCTAAGATCTGTCGTAGAACGTACACAAAAATGGCGCAAGATCAATTTCAGACCCAATTTTTAATCCTATTATTGAACAAATTTCTTGTATCATTTCAGAGCTAAAAGGACTCGGAGTTCTTTCTGGCATGGACTGTTCAGCTCTCCATACCACGAAGACCTGAAGTTGTGGTCTGGGTCACCACCAGAGGGGGCTGCTAAGAGGGCGCCTCACAACGCTAGCATGCCTCAAAATCCACCCGTGCCTCTGCGCAAGGACAGCCTTCCCAGCCACCCCCCGCACAAGGCTCCGCCGATACCCCCCGCCCCCACGGTCGTCGTCAAGAGGAGCCACTCGCGGAAATCCCCGCGTCCCAATTCCGAGCACCACACGTCCCGCGGAGCGTCTTCTCTGTCACCCGTGAGGAAAATGTCCGCCACCCTGACGGAGATGCTGGCCATCGAGTCTAGCCACACCCACGAGGAGAAACACTTCTGGAAGGACGGTTTTAAAACATTCCTAGAGTTCTACGAGAACGGACTCCTTTGCGACGTGGAGATCAAGGTCGGCGAGAGGTCGTTCAAGTGCCACCGGATGATCCTGGCGTGTTCAAGTCTGTACTTCCGCGCCATGTTCATGTCGGAGATGGCGGAAAGCAAACAGGAAGTGGTCACCATCCACGACATCGATCCCGACGCCATGGGGAAGCTGGTGGAGTTCGCGTACACCTCCAAGATAACTTTGACGACTGACACGGTCCAGCAGGTCCTCTACGCCTCCTCCATCCTCCAGATGGAGGCGGTCGCTCAGGCGTGCTGCGAATTCATGAAGACCCAGCTCGTCTCGTCCAACTGCATCGACGTTCATAACTTCGCCGAGCAGCACAACAGGGTCGGGTTGATGAAGACGGCCACCGATTACCTCCTCTGCAACTTCATGGAGGTCAAGGAACTGGAAGACTTCAAGGACATGTCGCTGAAGCTCCTGGAGAAGCTGATCTCGTCCCCGGACCTCAACGTGGCTAACGAGGTCCAGGTGTACGAAGCGGTTGTAAAATGGGTCAAACACGACGTGGAGCGTCGAAGCGAGAATCTACCCACGCTGCTGGAATACGTGAAACTCCCCCTGGTGTCCGCCACATACCTGATGGAGACGGTGGAGAAAGAACAGTTGATGCGGAACAACCTGGCTTGCCGGGATTTCCTGGACGAGGCCAAGTATTACCGCATGTCGCAGGTCAGCCTGGTGCCCGAGGTCAAGATCACACAACGAACGCGGGAACGGAAAAGCTACGCAGGTACGGAAATCAGCGAGCTTTCTTGAATGATTTCTCATCCTCTATCTTCCATCCTCTCCTGTCATTCTCTTCATCGTCTTGATCTGGAACAAGTTTTTTAGACAATATTAAAGTGTACACTGTAGAAAATGTTGTTAAGTATAACTATAATTGTAGATCATTTCAAAGAAATGTTGCTTAAGTTTATGGGCGCCACGTTTAGCAATAGACAATTTATAATTGTTACCTAATAAATGTTGCTCAATTTCAATTACTGACAATTAGAAAGTACACACTGCAGAAATGTTACTAAAATATAATGTATGATTGTAGCTTCATATTCAAAGTACTAATGTATGAAATATTCTCATTTTCTTAAACTGCTTTGTTAAGCTTAGGCATAATATCACAGTTGATAGGCCTGTATAATGGACAAACGAATTTCGATCTGAGACTAATTACGCTTGATTTATCCACCCCAAAGTTGTTATTTACTGATGTACTTAGTCTCCAGTACTCAATAGTTATCAAAATATTAATGTTTTATATGAATATTGGGAACGTTCCGCTATTTATCTTGTCTTTGATGAATCAACTGAACTATTCAGGATTTGCGAGAAAACGTCACATGTGCGTACTATATGTTAAGTTGTACCACTGAGTTATGTCCCCTTGCATATATACATAATGAAGAAAATAACAATACGACGATATTCAGGTTGTCTATCAGTAGACTACAAGGGGTTGCATTGGATATTTGTCTACCAAACAGCAGTGGAAAGGTTTTTGGAAGTACCTGTACAAACATGATTTATGTTTGTCAAGTGCATGTCTAAAACAACCATTCATATCTGTGATCACGGTGATATTATGCCTTAACTTATGAGAATGGGAATATTTTATTCATTATTTATTTTAATAAAGGGGCCAAATGACTGTAAATACTAAATTGGTCATCACAAAATAAGTATTTGTTTATGTTTATGGGCAGATTTGCAATCAATGGGATACTTTCTTCCATATCAATAACTCGTACATTGGAGTTTAAAATAGTGAATAATTTCCAAACAATAACTCCAAATGAATAAAAGAATTACATCTTGAATGCTGTAATATGCACTATTTCCAGTGTTATTTTAGAGTTATCATGAAAAATTGTAAAATAAAGAAAACTATTAGAATATATACTCTTACTGATCACCATAAAACACATATTTACTAACAATACTGTGAGTTTCAGTTGTCTGTCCTTGACCAAATTTCTGTCAAATGAAATGTCCTTTCCGACACTTATGAATAGGTTTTAGTAAGCCACCAATCTTTGATGTATTCATGCAAGTAATATTAACATGCCCCAAGTATTCCAGGCATTTGTAATCTTATGACACTATGGTATGTTTATCCATCCATCCACATTTTATTTTGGCAAGCAAAGACAGAACTGTCAAACTCGTGTCCTTACCGACACCACATCAGATCAGTCTGTTAACATGTAACCTTATTTAAAATATTTTGGTAATTATGGATAGGAAAGGACATTTTATTTTATAACATTCTCAATATGACTGACTGTTTTAATGCCTGTTATAATACATACTTGTATGGATTAGGATTTATTTATTATTATTTATATATTATTATTTATATATTTATTCAGGATGGATATTAGGCAACCTTATTATTATTATTATTATTATTATTATTATTATTACAGTATTATTAAATATTATTATTATTATTATTTTATTATTATTATTAGTAGTAGTAGTAGTAGTAGTAGTATTAGTATGTGCATAATGTTGTATAAGGATGATAATGACATGCTTACTTTAATCTTCCGATGTATTCCAATTGCTATGTGCAGTACTTCAAATATTTGCAACAAATTGATGATAATATAAAACATGTTACAAAGTACCGTAGATCTGTTATATATTCTGACCTTGTACTGATTTGTTTAATGTAGACGCAAATATGAAAATATTATTGTTGAAGCTATACCAAGCAATCCTTCACACATGATGACAGTTGAATAAAATATGTTGAGAATATTGAAGAACTTTAACCAGTTAATGTTGAATGTTACTGCTGATGTCAAGATGGCACGACCCAAGACTATTATGTGCATATTTACGGTACATAAATATGAATCAAACTTGTTGATTAAAAATTATGGCATTGTATGCAAATTATGTCCATGTTTCAGTAAATTATATGTCCAAAGGTAAATTTAGTTTCATTCCAAGCTATTCAAAAAAAAAGTATACTTCATAAGATTATCCTGACAAAAATTGAGCAAGTTGATTCACTAGGATCCTCTGATCACAATGACAAGGATTATTCTTGACTTTGAAGTTCAGTTTGCAAGCAAACAATAACAACTGACAGCATAAAGTCCATATTATCGAACGCGGTTTAGTGTAGACCTGGAGGTTTACGGAAACCCAAACTCTTGGTTTAGCAAAAACTATATTATAGAAAACAGGCATACCAAAACCAGGTCCAGACTTAGTTTCCAGTAAACTGCTTTCCATAATACTGTTTAAGGGCTAGAGCTAAACCTGGTCCAGACCGCATTTGATAATATGGGCCATATTCTCCAGACCAGAACTATTGATTGTAATCCAAAATTTTGGAACCTTACAATAATAAAGTCCATTGTGTAAAACACTTTTATTGCTACAATGGTTAGCTAAAACTATTGTATTGATTAAATTGATTCATTCAACCGGACTTACATTTGTAGCGACTTCCAAAATTTAGATTTGCAATCAAATCTATTCTGTGCAACGAGTTCCAGCAATATTTGAATGACCTTAATGCTTCATGTTAGATTGATAGTGGAACTCCAGATGTCATATATATGCAAGATGATGATGATGATGATGATGATGATGATGATGATGAATCTCTATCTACTCATGGAACTCCAGACCCCAAGAAAACAGGAAAAAACCCAAATACTGCCATTGTTGCATATTTGGGAGCTCACATCGTAAAACAGGTGTTTATTTTGCAGGTGTGCTCTTCTGTGTTGGAGGTAGAGGTGCCACCGGCGACCCCTTTAAGAGTATCGAGGTGTACGACATCTGTCGGAACAAGTGGTTCCACGTGGCTGAGATGCACACCAGGCGGCGCCACGTGGGGGTCTGTGCAGCCAATGGTAGGTCGTGCAATATTGGTGTTGTCTGGGTTGCGTTCAAGATCCAATGCATATCGCTACATAGTACTATGTAGTGCTACAGATGCATTCAGCCAGCACATGTAGTAATATGTAGCACTACTTTTCACTATGGGTCTGGACCCCGTAGTGTTTTGTAGGAAAACCCAAAGCATGAAGCGATAACTGAACGCATACGCAGACCAATTTCCTGTTAATTTCCTACTAACCTGTTCAGCCAACCACTACTTCATATAATAGTGTAGCAAAATAGTCATGCTAGTAGTGCAGCTTGAATGCACCTCTGGTTTGCTCAGGTCATGACAGGAAATACCATAACAAAAATAAACAAGAAAACAATTATGTTCAGAGTTATCTCCATTGAAAGAGCAGCACTTTTGGTACATATATTTTCATTGCAGTATATGTAGAGTCTTTTCATTAATATCTGTTTTTCTACCTTTTTGTTGTTGTTGTTGGAATTGACATATTTAATGAAGACTACTCAATGTTGGCTGATCGCATGAGAGGTCAGTTTTGGAGGTAAAATACGTTAGTTATTTTTGTCTGATCGCCTGTGTTCTAGGAATGCTGTACGCTGTTGGCGGCCATGATGGAAACGAGCACCTGAGTAGCGGAGAGATGTTCGACCCCAAGACCAACAAATGGAAGAAGATCCAGCCAATGAGCACTCTCAGGTACAAGGGGAGATGTATGGTAGCGCAGTAGTACATCGTCAGACTTGATGGCAAACGTTCTCGAGTTCAAACCTCCATCCGGGAACACCACATTAATTATCGTTCTGATGCTGTCATGAGAGAGTCAAGTCTCTGAACCTTCGTAGATTCCATCTACAGCCTAAAACAATAAATTACTCACTCGTTGTACAGTTATCGTCATTGGTTTGTCAGTACCAGTCCGTGCTCGCATCTTTACTGCAACATTCAGTGCTACAGGTGTTGCAGGTTTCCTCCTGCTGATAAGCTGCAACTAAAGGATCACTCATACAGGTCGATCAGTCGTACAGCGAGTCTAGTTTAATTGGTTGCGAATCATGTCGTTGCGAATCATGTCGTAACATTGCGAATCATGTCGTTACGAATCATGTTGCATGTACACTCACATGGCGCGATTCGACGCATTGTTACACCTTAAGCAAAATTATCATACAAATAAATAACGAACATTGTAAACAACAGGATCATCAGAGGACAATAATATTTTAAAACCTTGTGTTAGCATTACTTTACATTTTAATCTTTAAAACTGACTTTACTCTGTTTTGTTACAATTTTTAAGGCATTGTCGCTTTAACTTCCTTCCAGGCGTGGCATAGCACTGGCGTGTCTGGGTGGACCAGTGTACGCCCTCGGGGGTTTGGATGACGCCACGTGCTTCTCCACCGTGGAGAGATACGACCCCACCAGTAACTCGTGGATCCACGTGGCGCCCATGAACATCCCGCGCGGTGGAGTAGCTGTGGTTGCTCTCAAGGTCAGAACAACGAATAATTTTGTTGTGGTGTTGTTGCCTTGGCTTAAAAGGTCAGGGTCTTGTTCTATGGAACGATCTTAGCACTATGAGAGTTGTTAATCCTATATGTTAACATAGAGCTATAATTGTTCTGTGGATCAGGGACCTCACTCTGAAATTGCGAAACTTTTTCATGCTCAAGCTCAAAATTTACATGGCGTTTTATGAACAAAATGTTGAGTTTAGCATGAAATTGTACTCAGAAAAGTTTTGTAATCTCGAGACCTGGATAATGTTTTGAAATCACACTGCATCTTATTGGCAGTGTTGTTACTGTTGGGGTGAACTACCGGTATTGAAATATTTTCTAGAAATACCTCCAAAGAAAATATATTTTTTAGTGTTTATAGAATTTTAAATTTGTATTTATTCCCAGTTTTTCAATAGATGCATCAAAGAAATGGTCTGCCTTATCACATTCCATGTATTGTATTCATAACTCTATGACACTCTTGATTGTAAGTCTTTAAATATTGTTGCATTATAACACAATGACAGCTCTACCATGTGAACTACTGAATATTTGGCCTTGTTTCTGTTTGTTTTGTTTTTCAAACTATCTATTCAGTTTAATTTACAAGTAAAATATAGAATATAGAAAATGTGTCTACATAAACTGCCTCAATTCCAGTCTTTAGGCAGAGTTACCTCCCTTGCTACTGTACTCATTCTCAGTTTTTATTCTCTTTATACCACTCACAGTGGTATAAAAGTACATATAAATATTACATACATATAATGCAAATTCATTCCTGTTAAATCAGCACACAGTATAAATGACAATGTTTGTTACATTTATGTGTCAAATTGATATTGAATACATTAAATAATAAAAAGGACCAGGTGGGATAGCACCATAAAGGAACAAATA
>JAUTBV010114278.1:0-30159 GCA_032361325.1 Lepetodrilus fucensis
TATTCTATCATCATCATCTATTATCATTTTATCTATTGTTAAATATCCTGCTTGATATAGTATGACTTCTAAGTCTAAATTATCTATATCAAAGCTATCTAGTAGTTTTTTATTTACTGTAATGTTTGAAAGCTTTGGTAAGAAGTAGTTATTTTTTTCTATTAGTTTTATTAGAAATGATGGAGTTCCTGTTGCAAACCAGTAATTATCGTATAAAAATTCATTATCAATAAATAATAATAAATCAAATGGATTATACATATCATCTTTTAAGAAGTTATATCCATTATACCAAAGCCTTACTTTTTCTAAATCTACATCTTTTAAATATTCGCTAAATTCATTCTCTACATTTGTTTGAGTGTATCCACATATATTGCCATATTTCTTATCTAGGCTTATATCTTTTAGCATATTAAGACCACTAAATATACTAGCTTTACTAAATTTAGATACTCCAGTTAGAAATACAAATTTAATATATTTATCACAACCTTTAATAATAGTATATAATCCTTTGATTATTTCTCTATTTTCTTTAGCCACTTCCATTTGGTCTAAGTTATCTAATATTGCTTTATCGTATTCATCTATTAATATTACTACTTTTTGATTATAGGTTTCATAGATATTTTCTATTAACTCTTTAAAACAAGTTCCAAAATTACCAATATTATCACATTTCACTTTTAATCTTTTTTGATTACTTCTTAGCATACTTGAAATTACTTCTTTTAAACTTTTTCCACTTCTTAAATCCCCAAAAAAGTCTATTTTAATTACAGGATATTTAATATTAAAATCCCATTTATCATAAATATATAAACCTTTAAATAATTCTTTATTACCTTCAAATATTTCTTGTAATGTATCAATGAATAAGCTTTTGCCAAATCTTCTAGGACGAGATAGGAATATATATTTATTATTTTCTATAAGTTCTAATGCTTCTTTGGTTTTATCTATGTATAAATAATTTTCTTTTATTATTTCACTAAATGTTTGTATGCCTATTGGTAGCTTTTTCATTAATTGCCCTTTACTATATTTTAGCATTTTTAGTTAAAATGATTGCTTTTTAGTTGTTATACTATAAGAAGAGAAGGTGTGTTAGTGGAGTTTTGTTTGTATGAGCTACCAAGCTGAAGAGACTATGAAATAATGCTCTAAAATTACAAATTATAAAATTTATATCCCTAAATATAGGGGATAAAATATAAATTTTTGAGTTATTTCACAGTCTCTGGAAGCCAAAAAAAGAAAATTATTTACTTAAATGCATTAAATTACTAATAGGAATATTTAATTTTTCAGATACTTCTTTTATTGATAAATTAAAATCTTTTATCATTATTTTTGCACTTTCTAGTTTTCCTCTAGCTTCACCTCTAGCTTCACCTCTAGCTTCACCTCTAGCTTCACCTTGCTCCTCACCTCTTGCCAACCCTCTTCTATAAACCATCCCTTTTTCTACATTCATATCTCTTAACATATCCTCTACCTCTTTTACTGTTTTTTCTAAATTTCTATTAGTGCTTAATGTTTCTAGCATTAGCATATATTTACCAAGTTCATTAGAATTATCTTTTGTTAATTCTTGTATTCTTCTCATTAGATATTTTAACACTTCTTTACTATCTTTTCCTTTAAAGTCGCATAATATACTTAAAACTAAAGCATCAGGAGTATCTAGTTTTATTAATTCATTGCAATCTATATTATGCATATCTAATATATTATACTTATAGTTTAGATTACTTTCTTTTATATAATCTTTCATTGATAGTTTAGCTTTACCTATATATATTAAGTATTGATTTATTATTAGGTTTGGGTATTTTGTATTTATATCATTGAAGTATCTTAGCATTCTATTTGGCATTGTTTTATCATTATTGTTTTGTATTTCTATATGTAGTATTTGCTCTTTATTATCTATGATACATTTTGCTACTATATCTGCTTCTCTTTTTTGTATTGTTTTTAGTTCTTTGTCTATGAATGTTATATTTGATATGTTTAGGTTTAGTAGTAAGTGGGCTATGTCTTTGGTTAGAGTTAATAAAGCTTTTAGTAATGCTTTTGTTGTTATGTCTTTTTTCATTTTGTTATTTTATTGTATTTGGCTTAAGATTTGTTGTTGTTTATTTTATTGGTGGAGTTATTTTTATTTTGTTAATTTAAGTTTACTTATTTGCTTTATTTAGTCTTACTTTTTTTAAGATAGAATAAATAAATTCACCCTAAAAAGGGTGAATTTAAAATGATTTACATCATTCCTGGCATACCGCCCATACCACCCATATCAGGCATAGCTGGAGCTGGAGTTCCTTTTTCTTCTTTAATATCGCTAATAGTAGCTTCTGTTGTTAAAAGTAAGCTTGATACAGATATAGCATTTTGTAATGCTATTCTTTCTACTTTTAATGGGTCTATAATTCCCGCTTTATACATATCTACATATTCGCCTTTAAGTGCATCAAAACCGTAGTTTGCATCATTGTTATTAATAATTTTATCTATTACTACTCCTGAGTCATAGCCTGCATTTTCTGCTATTTGTCTTATTGGAGCTTTTACTGCTCTAAATACTATATCGCTTCCTATTTTTTCATCATTTACTAGATTTAGAGTTTTATCTGCTGCTATTGATGCTCTTATTATAGCTACACCACCACCTAATACTATTCCTTCATCTACTGCTGCTTTAGTAGCTGAAAGAGCGTCATCAACTCTGTCTTTTTTCTCTTTCATTTCTGTTTCTGAAGGAGCTCCTACTTTTATTACAGCTACACCACCACTTAGTTTTGCTAATCTTTCTGATAGTTTTTCTTGATCATAATCGCTTGAAGTATTAGCTATTTCAGTTTTAATTTGTCCTACTCTTGCAATTACTTTATCTTTATCGCCAGCACCATCAACTATTGTAGTATTATCTTTATCTATTACTACTTTTGCTGCTACACCTAATTGATCAATTGTCATAGTATCTAAGCTCATTCCTAAGTCTTCAGAAACTACAACACCACCTGTAAGAACTGCTAAGTCTTCTAGCATAGATTTTCTTCTATCGCCAAAACCTGGTGCTTTTACAGCTGCTATATTTAAAGAACCTCTTAATCTATTTACTACTAAAGTAGATAATGCTTCTCCTTCTATATCTTCAGCTATTAAAAGTAAAGGTCTTGAAGTTTTATTTACTTCTTCTAAAATAGGTAAAATATCTTTTAAATTAGATATTTTCTTTTCAGATAAAAGAATATAAGGATTTTCTAATTCTGCTATCATTTTTTCAGAGTTAGTTACAAAATAAGGAGATAAATAACCTCTATCAAATTGCATACCTTCAACTACTTCTAATTCATCCTCAATACCCTTAGCTTCTTCAACTGTAATTACACCATCTTTTCCTACTTTTTCCATAGCATCAGAGATTAATTCACCAATTGCTTTATCAGAGTTTGCAGATATTGTTGCTACTTGAGCTATTTCTGTTTTGCCACTTACTGCTTTAGAAGATTTTTTAAGCTCTTCGATTATTGCTAAACCAGCTTTGTCTATTCCTCTTTTTACTTCGATAGGGTTAGCACCTGCTGTTATATTTCTTAAGCCTTCTTTAAATACACTATGAGCAAGAATTGTTGCTGTTGTAGTTCCATCACCTGCTTCATCATTTGTTTTATTAGCTACTTCTTTTACTAATTGAGCACCCATATTTTCTATTGGATCATCTAGTTCTATTTCTTTTGCTACTGACACACCATCTTTAGTAATACTAGGAGCACCAAAACTTTTTTGTATTAAAACATTTCTTCCTCTAGGTCCCATAGTAACTTTAACTGCATCTGCTAATTTTTTTACCCCATCATATAATTTAAGTCTTGCATTATCTGAAAATATTATTTCTTTTGCCATTTTTATTTGTTCCTTTTATTAATTATTTATTTTTTAAGCTGATATACCTAATATATCTTTATATTCTAATACCAATGATTCTTTACCATCGATAATTATTTCATTCCCTGAATAAGATGAGAAAAATACTACATCTCCTACTTTTATATCACTTACATCACTTGCAACTGCTTTTACAACTGCTTCGCTTGGTTTTTCTTTACTTGCATTATCTGGTATAATAATACCTGAACTTGTTTTTGTTTCTGCTTCTTTTCTTTCTACTAAAATCCTATTACTTAGGGGTTTAAAAGCCATTTTTTTTCTCCATAAAATTTAAATTTATCACTCACTATGTGCGAGTGATAAATATTATATCATAATATTCTTTTTGTTTCAATAATTATAATGCCATTCCTTGTTAACCAAAGGTATATATTTTGTATTTTAAGCTAAGGCACCTACCATCCTTACCTCTTAAATCTATCATTTGATGTTCGTCAATAAAATATAAAAAATTTAATATATCATAAAAAAAATAACTTTCTTTTATAAAAATGTGTTACAATCACAAGCTAAAAAATTAAAAGGATTCCATTAGTGAAACTAATTAACTCTGTATTTGTATTTGTCCTTTTTTTAAGTCTATTTTTATTATCATTTACGGTATATAAATCAAATCAGCAAACCATAGAACATGAGAATTTATTTTCTACAGATTATAAAACAGTAGATAGAAATTATAATAAAATCATAGAACAAGAAAATATTTTTAAAGCACAAGCTTCTTTTGCTTATGAATATCTAAATGATAAACTTATTATTAAAATAAATAGTAAAAATGACTTTAAGGTTCAAGTTCTTTCAATAGATGCTTTACTTACAAGACCTCATACAAATAAAAATAATAAAACTTTAAAAGTAAGTTTAAATAAACCATACACAATAGAGGTTCCAAAACTCTCTCTTGGTAACTGGCGAATAATTTTAAAGATAGCTGTAAAACTAAAAACTAAAAATATAGTTTTATATAAACATATTAATATCAAAGGAAAATAATGAAATTTACAGATAAAAGACATATAGTCTTTCTGATTGTGGCTATATTTACTTTAGTAATGCCTTTTATTACTACACAAGAGGGAAGCCATATGATATTGCTTTCTTTTATTAAAAAAGAATTCCATTTTTTTGGTGTAGTGTTTGGTGTGCAAGAGCTTCATTTGATGCCTTTTTTAATTATGTTATTATTTGTAGGTTTGTTTGCTATTACATCATTATTTGGTAGGTTTTGGTGTGGGTGGTTATGTCCTCAAAGCATACTTAGATATATATTTAGAGATTTAATTCAAACTAAATTATTAAAGCTTAGACGAAATGTATTAAATAAACAAAAAGAACCTGATTATTCAAAACTTATAAATAAATTTAAATATGTATTATCTCATATTATTTTTTATATGATAGCTTTTAGTGTGGCTATAAATTTTATGCTTTATTTTGTTTCTTATGATTACTTTTTTGCTAATATTCTTGATATAGAAAACCATAAAGTTTTAATTGGATTTACTATTGGCTTTGTTGGTATTATTATATTATTGGTAGTTATATTAAAAGAAAATTTTTGTATTTATGCTTGTCCTTATGCAAAAGTACAATCCATTATGTATGACAAGCATACATTTACAGCAGTATATAGCAATGTTCGTGGTGGAGAAATATATAAAGATAATAAACAAGTAATATTCTTAAAAAAAGATTTTAGTAATAATGAAGAATGTGTAGCTTGTAATAAATGTGTAAGAGTATGCCCTGCTGGGATAGATATAAGAAAAGGCTTACAAGTAGAGTGTATCGAGTGTTTAGAGTGTGTAGATGCTTGTACTGATGTAATGGGTTCTATGGATAAAAAAAGCTTAATATCATGGAGTAGTGAGTCTATGGTAAATCAAAACCAACCTACAAAATTATTTAGATTTAAAAGCATAGCTTATATGGTAGTGATATCTGTTATTGTAACTCTTTTAGTGATAAATGGTAAAAACAAAGAAGATTTTAAGCTAAATATAAATAGAACATCCCAATTATATAGAATTAAACCAACAACAATTCAAAATGCATATATATTTTTATTTCATAATACAAGCCAAAAAGATCATAAATATTATTTTAAAGTAAATAATCCAAATATACAAATAATAAGACCTAGAAAATCATTTACTCTAAAAGCAAAAGAAAAATTAAAAAAAGTAGTTGCTTTAGAAATGGATAAAAAATTCATCAAAAATGAAACAGTAATTAAAATAAATATAACAGCATACGAAGAAGACAACCCTACAAGCCAAATAGTAAGAAAAAGTATATTTGTTTTACCAGAAAAACAATGATAAGCGAGACAGTTACACTAATGATGATGATTTCAGCTTTTATTAGTGTATCTATGCTTTTAGGGGTTTTGATGTTTTTTAAATCAAGCTATTTTGAAGATAGGGAAAAGTCATTTGAATACCCACTATTTGACTCAACAGAAGATTTACAAGATGCCATAAACTTACAAAAAAAAGAGAGTAAAAAATGAATATAGAAATAATACCACTAATTTTATTAGGATTATTAAGTTCTTTTTCTCATTGTATATCAATGTGTGGTGGATTTGTATTTTCATATACCACAGTTAAGATAGATAAGAGTAAAAGTCTTAAATATCAAAGTATGATGCATTTACTTTATGGACTAGGAAGAACCACGACTTATATTTTTCTTGGTTTTATTTTTGGGTCTTTAGGTTATATAATGTTTGCATCTCCTTTATATAAAGGGGTTTTAATGATAATACTGGGTATATTAATGGCAATACTTGGTATATCAGCAGTGAATAATATTAAACTGCCTACTATAGATGTCTTAAATATACAATTTTTTAAAACCTTGCATTTAAAGACATTCAAATCAAAAACTCCTATAAGTTTTTTTATTTTTGGTATATTAAATGGATTAATTCCTTGTGGATTAGTATATTTTTTTATAGCAAAGGCAATAACTACAGGCTCTATGATTGATAGTATGATATATATGGGAATATTTGGGCTTTCTACTATACCTGCATTATTTTTTTTAGGTATTAGTAGTAGCTTTTTAGGAACAAAATATAAAAAAATATTTTCCTATATTAGCTCATTTTTGATTATGGGATATGGCTTACTTGCTATGATTAAGGGTGCTTTAATATTAAAAGGTATGTAACATGCAATGCAAGCATTGCAATAGACAAACGAAAAATACAGAATTTTGCAATGATAAATGTGAAAGCATTTTTAAAACCCTACAATCAAAAAACCTAAATAGCTTCTACTCTAAGCTAGGAAATCATACAATCCCTAAAGGGGATGCCTCAAACCAAGATATTAATTTTGATAAATTTGATTCTCTTTCTTTTGAAGAAGAATTTATCTCTAAAGACAAAAATGGAAATTATCAGTCTTATTTTTACATAAGCGGGATTACTTGTTCGGCTTGTGTATGGCTTAATGAAAGTGTTTTATTAAAACAAGATGGGATAATTAGTGCTAATATAAATATAGCAGACAAAAAAGCAAAAGTAGTATGGGATATGAAGAAAATTAAAGTTAGTGATATCATTAAATTAATTTATTCTATCGGATATGAAGCCCACCCATATACACGAAGCATAGCTAGTGAAGAAATTAAAAAAGAAAAGAAAAACTATATTGCTAAATTATGGGTTGCATTTTTTGCTTCTTTTAATATAATGATGGTTGATGTAGCTAAATATAAGGGAATATTTACTTTTATAGAAGATGATGTTAAATTTGTATTTCATATGGCAGAGTTTTTTTTATCTTCTTTGACTATATTTTATAGTGGGTCTTTATTTTTAAAAAAAGCTTATGCTGGGGCTAAAAATAAAATTATTAATATGGAATTTTTGGTTTATTTTGGTGCTATGTTAGGATATATTTATTCTTTATGGGTTTTATTTTTGCCTATTAGTGAATTAAAAGAGACTTATTTTGATTCTGTAACTATGATAATAAGTTTTGTTTTATTAGGTAAATATTTAGAGATAATAGCCAGAGAAAACTCCACAAAAGAATTATCAAAAATATCAAATATCCCTATGATGATAAATACAATAAATAAAGACAACCAAATCACTCCTAAACTTTCTCGACTTATACAAAAAGATGATTTAATATCAATAAAACCAAATGAAACAATAATAATAGATGGTATTATAGTTTCAGGAAAAGGTAATTTTAATACTTCGATTATAAATGGAGAAAGCAAAGAAGTCTTTAAAAAAGAAAACTCAGATTTAATAAGTGGCTCTGTAAGCATTGATGCAAATATAATCTATAAAGCTACAACAAATAGTAAAAATTCATTTTTAGGAAAATTATCAAATATAATTCAAAATGAAAGCACAACAAAAAGTAAATATGAAGAAAGCATAGCAAAAGTATCTAGTTATTTTGGTATTGTTATTATAGCACTAGCATTTTTATCATTTATAGGATGGTATTTTATAAATCAAGATTTTACATCGGCTATTATAATAGCAATATCTGTAATAGTTATAGCTTGTCCTTGCTCTTTAGCTTTAGCAATACCCATATCGACAGTATTAAGCCTAAATGCTTTAGTTAAAAAAAATATAATATGTAAAAATCCTTCTTTATTGGGAGAATTATACAAAAGTAAATATTTTGTTTTTGATAAAACAAATACACTAACTTATGGAAAATTTGAAGTTTTAAAACACAATATCCCAATAAAATATATGAGCTTAATTTATCAAATCACAAAAAAATCAAATCACTTAATTTCAAAATCAATTAGCCAATACATAAAAAATAACTTCAAAGACTTAAAAGATTATCAAGTATCCAATTATCAAGTATTTGATTCATTAGGCTTAAAAGCAAAAATAAATAATGAATACATACTAGCAGGAAATAAACTTTTCTTAGAAAAAAATGGTATCAACACAAATAATATAGAAATATCTTCAAGTGTTCTATTAATAGCAATAAATAATTCATTTATAGGATATTTCCAGCTAGAAGACAAACTAAAAGAAGAAGCAAAAGAAGTAATACAAAAATTAAAACAAAAAAATATAAATCAAATTATAATATCAGGGGACAATGAAGCCATCACAAAAAAAATATCAAATCAATTAGGCATTCCATATAAAGCAAATATGTCCCTAGAAGATAAAAAACAATTTATTCAAGACTTACAAAAAAACCAAATAGTTACAATGGTAGGAGATGGATTAAATGATGTATTAGCATTAAATCAAAGTGATGTATCAATATCATTTACTACTAGCGAGACAATAACAATAAAATCAAGCGATATCTTACTTAATAATCAAAACCTAAAAAGCATTATTCATTTAATAAACATATCTAAAAAATATAAAAAATTAATAAAACAAAATATAATCCTATCATTAGCATATAATGCATTAACAATTCCATTAGCCATAATGGGATATGTTACTCCATTAATATCTGCTATATCAATGTCTTTATCTTCTATTTTAGTGGTGCTAAATTCTATTATTCGTATGAAATTTAATAAGTAATATTATTTTAGTTTTATAATTTGGAGTGGAGTGGTTAGTTGTTACATCTTATCTTTGTGTATCTTATCAAGACAATCTTGCTAATATTAGAATGCTTTATATGGTAATTGTAACTATAAAAATATTAAATAATTTTCTTAATGACTTAAATATAAAATAGTATAATTTAAAGATTAATAAAATAGAGCCAATAAGTGAAAGTTATTTAAAAATAACTTTAAGTGATAAAATACTATACAGTTAAATATTTTATTAAATTGTATAGACATTTCATTTTTAAGGGGGTCTTTTAAAAGGTTTATTTATAAACTTTTTAATACTTCTTATCTAGGATAATTTCAACTTCATATAGCTCCACCAAACTACTTATAAAAAGGTTTTTAATGCCAATCAAAAAAGACGAAATAGAAAAATATATATTTGATCCTGATAACCCTAAACTATGTAAGTCTTATAATTTGCTTTTAAATATTGCTAAAAAAGATAATTATAGTTTCTTCTCTCCAGAATTCTTACAATATTTTTTTAATAATCAGGTGTTAAATGGTGATTTTAAAAATGAATTATGGGATATACCTGATAATTATAATAGCTTAACTGCTAATGAAAAGATAAACCTTTTTAAAAAGCAATTATCTAAAAATGATTTAGATGATATTATATATAACCTAAATAAAGATAATATAAATATAAATAAAATAGAAAAATATTCATTTTTTAAGAAACTATCTATTATTTATGAAGATAAAGATTTTTTAGATGAGTATATATATAGATATACTATTGAAGAAGATTTTAAAAAATATATTTTAAAAAATATATTTGAAAATGATAATATGTTTCTAAATGAATGTCAATTTAGTGATGAAGAATATAATCAAAGGTATATTTTTTTCTCCAAATACTTCCTTAAGCCATTATCTTCAAATATAACAAAAACATCTATAATGATAACAATGGAAGAAAATATTGATAATTTTTTAAAATATGAACAAGAAAATATAAAACCAATATTCCTTAAAAAAATTGAAGATGTAGATTTACTCTTAGATGTGCTTCAAAATGATATAGATAAACCTAAAGATAAAAATATAATAAAAGAAGATATTAATACTATTAATAGTATTAGCATTAGTAATTTTTTTAGTATAAAAGATTTAAAAATTGATAATCTTAAAAATAAAAAAGAAATATATATTGTAGGTGAAAACGGGGATGGTAAAACTTTATTTCTTCAAGCTATTGCTTGTGCCTTAAAAGGTGTAGAAGAAGATGGGCAAGGGTCTTTTAGAAATATTAAAAATGACTTTAAATTAGAAATAGTAGATAGTTCAAATAACTCTTTTAAATGTGATGAAAATCATACTTATAAAAACTTTCTTGCTTATGGTGCAATGAGAAATAATAATTGCAATAATATAGAAGATAAAACAGGATTTTTAACATTATTTAATAGTGCAGTAGATTTAGAAAATCCTATTAAATGGCTTATTAGATTAGACCATAGCGAAGAAAAAGAAGAGAAAAACTTTATATCCGTAGCACGAGCAAAACAGTTAATAAAAAATATATTAAATGGCGAAGTGGATAATATAGATATAACATCGACAAATGTAATATTTAAAGAAAAAGGTTCACCAGTAGAGTTTGATAGACTATCAGCAGGATATAAAGGCTCTATAACCATATTATGCGATATATTAATTAGATTATCAGAAAATCAGCCATATATAACGGATATAACAAAATATCAAGGGATAGTTTTAATTGATGAAGTTGAATTACATTTGCATCCTAGATGGGAATATGAATTTATGCAAAAGCTTAGAGGGTTCTTTCCTTTGGTGCAGTTTATCATAACTACACATAGCCCTACTGTAATATTAGGGGCTTCTAAAGAAGCTATATTTTTAAATATATATAAAGATGATAATGGTAATGTTTGTATATCAAATCAAAAACCTATTAAAGATAATTTTTTAAATGAAATTCAATCTAATGTTTTTAATTTTGATATCAATAAGCAAAGGATTACTTATCCAAGAGAGGAAGATAAAAAACAAAATCAAAAAGCAAGAAAATCTCTTTTAGAACTTATTGATATGATAGAAAAAGATAAATAATGAAATATTTTATAGATTCAAGTATTATCATAGATTTATTAAACTCTAAGTTAGATATTAAATATAAAAAAATATTAGGAAATAAAGATAATGATTTTTTTATCAATAGATTGGTTGTAGTGGAAAGTTTACGAACTATACCTTTAGTTCAAGCTAAAATATATAAAGAATCAAAAGCGACCTTAGAGAAATTTACACAAGTAGATATTACACCAGAAATATACTATCAAGCAATAGAACTCTCAAGAATTTCTAAAAAGAAAGGTAAAAACCTAAAAGGTAGTTGTGAAGCTATTGATTTTATACATTTTGTTACAGCAAAGTTTTATGGGCTAGAGATATTATCAAAGGACAAAGACTTTGCAAAACTTGATAATATATATAATGAAACCTCTATTAATACAAATAATTTAGATAATATCAGATTTTAAATATTTATTTTGCATTAATAGAGGTTCCCTTAAGATATATATCCCAAAAGCTGAAGTTTTTGGATGAAAGAAATATTTTTATCTTTTATTTTCAAAAGTGAGGTTTTAACTTCGCCTAACCTAAATCAATAAATTCTACTATCTTTGTAGTTAATCTAATTATTTATTCGTATTCTTTTATATTCATTTTTTATGAAAAAAACGAACCAAAAAATCACTCTTGCACTTCCTTAGCACCTACGGTGCAACCTTAAAAATATGTCTTAAAGCCTAAAAATAGCAAACTCGCTTTGCTCAAACATACCATTTTTTATACGATTTTAAAACATATTTTTAAGGCTTCGTCATAGGTGGATTTAAGAGGATTAAAGACAAAATACAAGTTAAGGCTTATATGGATTTATTTTATATACATTCCTCCCTGTAAAGGCGAAATAAGAGAAATATTATATATAATGAGTGATTTTTAGTAAATAACAAACCTCTAACTTTCATTTTTTAATTAACAACATAAGATATTTAATGACTAATCTTTAACCTAATAGAAGAATAATCATACTCATCAAGCTTAGAAATAAGCAAATGAAAGTTTTTATATTTCTCATTAGTTACCACACTATCACCTATATCTAAAGAATGAAACCCATCTAAATTAATCTTATTTTTACTAAAAATCAATAAATAAAAATCATAAATACTTGTGTCTTTATCGGATATAAAAGCACTAAGCTCCATATTATCACTTTTTTTAGGGTATTGGTATTTAATATTTTTAGAAATATACTCATTTATAAATACAAATGAAACAGTCCCATCTTCATACACACTAGCTAAAGACACAAAACCTTTTTTCTTAGATGTATAATTAAAATAAAATTTATCTGTATTTTTTAATTTATCTTTAGAAGCACTAAAGCTTAAATTAGGGTTTTCATAAGAAGATAATAAATACAAAAAATCATTTTCTAATTTATAAAAAATACTAGAATTATAAGAAAGATACCAAGCATTATTTCTTCTTTGTAGATTATAATTAATCTTTTTACCTAGTTTTTTATTTAGCTCTTTAATAAGAAAAGTTTGTTGTAAGTATTTATTTTTTACATTACTAGAAGTAAGTTTTGTTTTTTTAATCTTCTCTATAAATTCCTCAATGGGCAAAATATCATAATACTCAAGAGCTATGAAATGTATCCCATTTACTAATTTATATTTTAATTCCCTCACCCCTCTTAATAGTTGTTGAGATTTTTCTTTTGATGAAGACTTAAAGCTTTTACTAAAAGATTCTTCCCCATTAGTGATTATCACTTTACTATTTTTTTGACTTTCTGCAATTACTGAAACCTCAATAGTAGTGGCTATATCTCTTCGTGCATTTATTTTTGCTTCTTTTTTACTTTTTCCTTGTCCATACCCTATAAAATGATTATCTCCTGTAATCTTAAGACTTGAATGCTTAAACCAATCAGGCATACTAAATGCAAAAACAAAAATACTTATAAATATAATAAATCTTATAAACATACTAGCTTATATCTGACCTGTCTTTTTACCCATAAGCTCTGGTATTTGCTTATAGGCTACTCCTAGCTTTCTCGATTTATTAGCCACATTTGTACGAACATATTTAAAAAGAGTATTTATATCTCTTTTATCTTGAGCTAAACCTTTCATTAAGAAATAGCTAAATAAACGATGTTGCTTTTCTTTGTATTGATTAGAAAAGTTTTTACTTCCTCCTGCTGTGAATATTGTCATTTTCTCTTTATCAAATGTTGTTTTTTTAGTTTTTAATACAGGAGCTACACCATCAAAAAGCAAATCCCCTTTATCATCTTTCCCACTAAAACAGCTATCTACAAAAGCTATCACTTTTTTAGCTTTACTTTTACTTAGATTAGCATATATATTTTTTAGCATAAAGACTTTATCTTGTTCTATCGTCTCTGCATTAGTATCACTAGGTAGCATAAATGCATTTCCTTTACTATCAGGCACACCATGCCCACTGTAATAAAAGTATATAGTAGCACCATCATCTACTAAGCTAAGAAAATCCTTCCATTGAGACTTAATAAACCCAGCCGTTGTTTTTCTATTTCCTATAAAAGCCCATATATTATCATCAGGCACTCCTAATATCTTATTAGAATACTGCATAAACATCAAAGCCGAATTTTGAGAATATGAAACATCACTCTCAAGTAAATAATCCTCAATACCAAAAATAACAGCATATTTTTTATTATTAGTTTTTCTTTTTTTAGCCTTTTTAAGCAAAGTGCTTAAATTTTCTTGAGAGTCATTAAGCCTATGAAGTAATTGCTTATTTAAAGCCTCCAAATCCTTAGAATCAAGCCTAGCTACTTTGCTTTTACCATACTTAATAGTCCCTATATCATAAGACTTTTTACTCATTTTAAAATTACTCTCAATTAAGTCTTTTTTAAGATTAATATCTCTAGTCTTAATAGCCATAGATATAATATTAGATTTATATTGATTATCACTAATCATAGCAGTATATGTTTTCTTTTTAAATGGAACTTGAATACTTTTAAGAAAAATATTCCCTTTTTCAAACCCATAAACAAACTTAGGAGATTTGTTTGCTTTATCATAAAAGCTTTTTGCCTCATTAGGACTCATCTTAATAGCCACTTTTTGATTATAATTTCCTTTATTTGTGCTTATTTTTCCGTAAAATACTTCATTATCAGCATCATAATCTATGGATTTTAGTATAGGTTTGCCATATATTACCCCATAAGCTTTGCTTGTAGCTTGTAAGGTAAGCTTATCTATTTTTTTATTTAAAGATTTTATTTTATAAGTATAATCATCATTAAGATTTTTTATTTTTTTATTATAAGCCAGTATCTTTTTTTTATAATCATTTTCTAATTTAAGAATATATTTTTCTCTTTTTAAGGTTACTTTTTTTATTCTTTTTGTAAAATCTATTGTTTTTTCAAATTTACCTTTTGTGATATTTTCTGCTTGTTTTACTTTTGGTTTTGTAGGTTTGCTAGGATATATCGGCTTAAGAGTATCAAAGTTTTTTGCAATAAAGTGATTTATTAATGCACTTAATTGTTCTTTTTCTGAGAGTTTAAAAGTTTTTTTATTACTTACTTTGCTTGGACTACTACAAGCAAATATTATAAAAGAAAATAAACCCAATAGAGAATAAGAAATAATATTTTTCATTTTTATATACCTTTTTAAGATAAATTATATCATTTTAGTCTTATCTATAATTGAGATTTTTTAGATGGGGATTATTTAATTATTGTTGTGTATTTGATGGAGTGGGCTACTAATCTAAAAGTTAAGAACCATAAAGCCAAAAAGAAATATTCCATAGTTTTATTGTTTTATCACCACTCCCTGAAACAACATATTTCCCATTTGGGGTTATTGCTACTGAATAAACAGATTCACTATAGGACTCGTAAGTTTTAATGGCTTTTTTAAAAAGCAATTCTTTTCTTAATCTATCTTTTCTTAATCTATCTTTTCTTACCCCATCCAATTCTTCAGGATAATGCTTAGCAATATACTTTTCCATAGCATCATTATATTCTTTAGTGCTTATCGTATATTCCTTATCCCATACTCCAGCTTTTATATTTTCTGCTATAAGACTTAAAGAAAAGATAGACATTAAAAATATAAATAAAATTATCTTTTTTATAATTTCCCCTATTATTATTGTTTTGTTATTTTAGCTAAAATACCTTAAATGTATCAACATAATTCAATCCATCAACTTATTAGTTCTACTTTCTCCCACTCAAACCCACTAATATTTTTTATCTCTTCATCAAACTCAATACCAACTAAATAAATATCTTTACCTTGATTAATATACTTTTGTGTTTAAGTGTTTAAGAGTCAGGTGATGAAACTAAACTTTTTAAACAATACTACAAAATATTTAAAAATATTTACTTGTCCCCAAACTCCAACTTTGAGATACCAACAGAACTAAATCAAATAATTAAACTCAACTAATAAGATAAAAAATAACTCCATAAACAAAACCATCATACTCCATAATACAAGCCCTAGCTTATATTTTGTCTTTAATCCTCTTAAATCCTTTCCCACCATCTGCCTATGACGAAGCCTTAAAAATATGTTTTAAAGCCGTATAAAAAATCGTATGTTTGAGCGACTAAATGAGTTTGTCATTTTTAGGCTTTAAATCATATTTTTAAGGTTGCACCGTAAGTGGAAAGAAAGTCAAAGAAGTGATTTTTTGGTTTATTTTTTTCATAAAAAAATGAATATGAAAGAATGCAAATAAATAATAAATATTTGAAATAAGATACAATAATTAGATTTATCTATATTTTAAAAAAATAATAATTTAATAGACATAGAAAAACTAATAAATACAATCAAAGGGCGAATTAGTTTTTGTCCTTTTGTAACAACAAGTTTTGCACCTATTAAAGACCCTATTACTTGACCCATACCCATAAATATTAAAAGAATTGGGATTATCTTTGATAATATACTAGAGTCAATTTGTGTTAAAACCAAACCACCAAGGATAGAACCAAAAAAAGCCATAAAAATCATAAGCTTAATTTCTTTTATATCTACAAGTTTTTTTCTTATAAAGTATAATGAAGCTGTAAAAGTACCAAATACACTTTGAAGCTTATTAGTTGAAAGTGTAGCTAATGGAGGAATACCCACAGATAAAAGTGCGGGAATAGTAATAAGCCCACCTCCACCTGCAATTGTATCAATAGTTCCTGCTAAAATAGCAACTAAAAATAATATAGCTAAAATATCATTTGAAAATTCCATATATTATATTTTATCCATAATTAAAATACAACTCCTTATTCTTAATGTCTATTATACTTAAATCATCCTTAAAAACAAAATCTAAAATTAAATGCTCTTTGATTAAAAAAATGATACTTTGAAGTTATGCAATATGAAAAAAATATTTACTATTTTGCAAAATAACAATAAAAAAACTACTAAATTTTAGCCTTAGGGCTTTTAAATAAATCTAAATTTATAAGTTTTTTAATTAAAACTCAATTATTTTAAGAGAGTATTAATATAATAGTAGCTTATTTTAATTTAAGGACAAATTAGTGAAACGAACTTATCAACCACATAATACACCGAGAAAAAGAACTCACGGTTTTAGAGTGAGAATGAAGACAAAAAATGGTAGAAGATTAATTAATAGAAGAAGAGCTAAAGGTAGAACAAAATTGGCAGCCTAAAAAGCTTTGATAGTATTAAAACTCATAAAGAGTTTGGTGTTATTTATAAAAAAGGTGCTAAGTTAAATACCAAAACAGTTGTTGTTTATTATTTGCGTAATGAGATAAAAAATGTAGGTTTTACTGCTACTAAAAAAATTGGTATAGCGGTCGTTAGAAATAGAGCTAAAAGGCTTTTAAGAGCTGTGTTTATTAAAAATATAGATGGGCTTAAAGCTGGTAGTTTTGTATTTGTAGCGAAAAATAATCTTGTAGAATGCGGATTTCATCAAGTAAAAAAAGATATATATTGGGCATTAAATAAATTAGATGTTATTGAGAGAATTAAGCAATAAAATTTAATTTATTTTTATTTTTGATAAGGTTTTATCAGAAATATTTATCCATTTTATTTGGGTATGGGTGCTGTCGGTATTATCCTACTTGCTCTGAGTATGCCTTGATTAGTTTTAAACATAATAATGTTTTTTTAGCTACTATTAAAACTATAATTAGAGTGCTTAAATGCAATCCTATTTTTGATAGTGGATTTGATTATCCTGTAATGCATTATAAACAAAAAAATATTTTAAATATTTATAAAAGAAATAAAGAAATAAAATTCTTTCTCGTTCCTATTAATGAGAAAAAAAATAAATTTTATATAATAAAAAAACTATAAGGACCACCATATGGAAAATCTATCCATGCAAACTAGAGTAATGATAGCTGCTATTTTATCATTTGGATTTTTTATTTTTTTTGATACTTTTTATGTCCAAGACATAAGAAAAGCACAAAAAGAAGCACAAACACAAGAAACCCAAGAACAAAAACTAAATATACAAAACCAAGCTCCTGCTTCATCGCCAGTAGAAAGCACATCAATTTCTATGCCAAATGATAATGAAAATATAGATTTATCTTTAGGTGTTGAAAATGATAAAAATATTATTAGCACTATATATGCTAAAAACTTTGATATATATATAGACGATAAAGGAAGAATAGGCAATATTAAACTAAAAGGTGCTAAGTTTGGCGATAATGGTTTAAATATTTTAGCACAAGATGTTGTCAAGCCTTTAGAGGTTAGATTTTCTGATAAAAATATTAATAAAGAAGCATTTAATAAAAAATATACAAGTGAGAAAAAAACTTATAATTTAGAAGATAAAATTACTATTATTTTAACTCAAAAATTAAGTAATCTAACAATCAAAAAATATATTACATTTTTTCCAAATGGTTCTTATCTTTTTAAAGTTACTACTAGTAAAGATGTTAAAATGTTTGTTACTTTGGGGTATAGACCTGATGGAGATATTGATAATTTTGTATTTAGTGGTGTTATTATAAAAGAACTTGATGATACTCTAAGCTTATATGAAGATGGAGATGTAACAGGAAATACTAATTTTTCTAAGGCTAGTATTGTTTCTTCTGTTGATAAATATTATATTAATTTATTCTATGATATGGATAATCACCTTAAAGGGGTTGTATCAAAATATAAAGAAGATGAGCCTTTAGTTTTTATAAATATCTTAAATAATCAAACCCTTAAAGGATATATAGGGGAGAAAAACTTTAAGAAATTAAAAGATATAGAACCTTCTTTGACAGATATTATAGAATATGGATTTATTACTTTTTTTGCTAAACCTATGTTTGATTTTTTAATTTATATTAATTCTCATATAAATAACTGGGGTTGGTCTATCATTATTTTAACTATTATAATTAAAATTCTTGTTTTTCCTTTAACTTATAAAGGTATGATGTCTATGGGTAGATTAAAAGAATTATCTCCTCAAATAAAAGAGTTACAAGCAAAACACAAAGGAGACCCTGCAAAATCAGGAGCTGCTATGATGGCTTTATATAAAAAACATAATGCTTCCCCTATGGGTGGGTGTTTGCCTATCTTACTTCAAATACCTGTATTTTTTGCTATATATAGGGTTTTATTAAATGCTGTTGAGCTCAAAGGTGCTGAATGGATTTTATGGATAAATGATTTATCTTTACATGATCCTTATTATGTATTACCAATTTTAATGGGTGGAAGTATGTTTGTGCAACAATTAATTACTCCTACGACAGTTACAGACCCTACACAGCAAAAAATATTTAAGTTTTTGCCTGTTGTATTTACTATATTTTTCTTAACCTTCCCTGCTGGATTAGTTCTTTATTGGATTATTAATAATGTTCTTTCAATTGTGCAACAATATTATATAAATAAAAAACTGGAATGGAAAAGATTAGAAAAGGAGAGCCGTCAAAAATGATTAAAATAGAAGCAAATACTTTAGAAGAACTGTATGAGAAAGCTTCTAAAGAACTTATGTGTTCGGTTGCTGATTTAGATATTGATATTATTCAACAACCATCTAACTTTTTGGGTCTTTTTAAAAAATTGGCTATTGCTATTGTAGGTATCAAAAAAGGTGCTACTATTAGTAAAGCATATATGCAAGATGAAGAAAAAGATACACATATTACACCACCATCATATTCAAATAAAAATAAGAATAAAAATAAGAATAAAAAAGACGGCAATTCCCCAGAAGCAAGAAGTGAAAAATATGCTTCTAAAAATAAAATAGACCTTAAAGAAGATGAAGTAAATGATAATATAGAAAGTATTTATTACTCTATAAAAAAACTAATAGATAGCACTCCTTTTGCCATAGATATAATAGAAATTAAAATGATTGAAAAAAAGATTATTTATATCAAACTAGATGGAGATGATTCTTCTTTACTTATAGGTAAGGATGCTTATAGATATAAGGCATTATCTTATATGCTTTATACTTGGATTCATACTAAATATGGATTTCTTATTAAGCTTGAAATTTCTAATTATTTAGAAAATCAAGAAAGAAATATTTTAAATTACTTAGATGGTATAGCAGAGAATATAAAAATAAATGATACAGGAACTACTAAGCCATTTGAAGGTGTTTTTATGCATATAGCAGTTTCTTATTTAAGAAAATTATTTCCAGAAAAAGTAGTAGTAATACTAACAAATAGAAATGGAGATAAATACATAAAAGTTCATCTCGATAGATAGTATAGTAGCCATAAGCACTGCTTATGGTGTAGGTGCCATAAGTATTGTCCGTATAAGTGGCTCTCTCGCACAAAAAATAGCAAAAAAACTCACAAGAAAAAAAATATTTACCCCAAGATATGCTAGTTTATGTAAACTATATTTTAAAGATAATCAAATTATAGATGAAGCAATAGTTATATATTTCCAATCTCCTAAAAGCTTCACAGGAGAAGATATAATAGAGTTTCAAACTCATGGTGGTATAGCCATAGCTAATATAATCTTACAAGAATGTATTTCTTATGGGGCTAGAATAGCAAATGGTGGAGAATTTTCAAAAAGAGCTTTATTAAATGGAAAAATGCCAATAGATAAAATAGAAACAATAGCTAAAATGATAGAAAGCAAAAATCAAAAAAGTATCCAAATATTAACAAAAAATCTAAGTGGTCATTTACAATTATTTTTAGATGAAATAAGAAAATCTTTAGTTTTATTATTAGCTCATAGTGAAGTAAGTATAGATTATGGGGAAGAAGATTTACCAGAAAATTTAATAAAAGATATTTTAAGCAAAATAGATGAAATAATAAATAAATTTAACCAAGTATTAAAAAATACATCTTATTCTAAAAAAATAATAGAGGGTAATGCAGTAGCTATCATAGGCAAACCTAATGTAGGAAAAAGCTCTTTACTAAATACAATCTTAGGGACAAATAGAGCAATTATAAGCACCAAAGCAGGAACCACAAGAGATACCATAGAAGAATTAATAGAATTTCAAGGACATTTAATAAAAATAATAGATACAGCAGGTATCAGAGATACTAATGATGATATAGAATCTATAGGTATCGAAAAAAGCTTAGAATCTATAAAAAAAGCAGATACAATACTAGCTATATTTGATATTTCAAACATATTAGATGAAAATGATTTAAAAGTATTAAGTGCTATAAAAGATAAAAAAGATAAAAGTATTATTATTTTTAATAAACAAGATTTAGAAAATAAAATAAATTTAAAAGAATTTAAAACTTTCCCTCATCAAGCAAGTATATCAGCAAAAAATAATAATATAGACAATCTAATAAATTCATTAACAAATATCTTAAACCAAAATAATCTAACAAATGAGTTATCTTTAAGCTCTCAAAGACAAGAAAACCTAATAAGAAAAACAAAAGAAAACCTTACTCTAGCAAAAGAAAATATACAAAATGAAGATTTAGAAATATTTTCTTACAATATTACAGAATCTTTAGAATTAATATCACAAGTAACAAGTAATTATGATTATAGTGAGCTACAAGACACTATGTTTGAGGGATTTTGTTTAGGAAAATAAATTATGGTATAATACTTATGAGTTTTAGTTTGGGGATAAGAAATACAATAAGCAACCAACAAAGGCAAAAATAATGAAATTCGCAAACCCAAAAAATGACATAGCATTTAAAAAGATATTTGGTAATGAAAATAAAAAAGAAATACTAATATCTTTTTTAAACTCTATACTAGACTTTAAAGATAATCAAATCATTGTCCATATAAAACTAAATAATCCTTATCAATTACCAGATATTAAAGAACTTAAAGAAACTATACTTGATATCAAAGCAACTAATAAAAATAAAGAAACTTTTATAATAGAAATGCAAAAGAAAAATACAGGAGGTTTTGAAAAAAGAAGTTTATATTATACATCTAAAGCATATGTATCACAAATAGATAAAGCAGAAGATTTTAATAAATTAAAAAAAGTATATTATATAGCATTAGTAGATTTTAATATATTTAATAATAAATCTTTTATATCAAGACATCTAATAATAAATCAAGAAACGGCAAGGCAAGACTTAAAAGACTTTGAATTTAGTTTTATAGAATTAAATAAGTTTAATTTAAAACTTAGTGATTGTGATAGCATATTAAAGAAATGGATTTACTTTATAAATAATACTTCTTCGTTAGATATAGTACCAAAGGAATTTAATAATTTAAAAGAATTTAAAAGTGCATTTGAAATAGCGAATAAAGTAACTTGGAATAAAAAAGAATTAGAAGTTTATGATTATATATCATTAAGAGAAGCTGATGATATTAATGCTATGAATTTTGCTGTTTTAAAGGCTAAGAATGAAGGAGTTAAAGAGGGGATAGAGCAGGGAATAGAGCAAAATAATACAAAAGTAGTAATAAAATCTATAAAACAAGGTCTTGATAATAAAACTATATCTTTAATAACATCTTTATCTATAAAGCAAATAGAAAAAATAAGGCTAACTATATAATTATTTTTAATAAGAAAATATAAACCTCAATAATATCTCACTAAAAAACAATCCGTAAAGGAATAAATTTTGCTCTTATAACCGTATCTAAATTAAATTGCGGTAGATTCATTGAATACACTTTCAAATACTAATATAGCGGCTTTAAATGCTATAAATAATGGTAATTATGCTCATAAGAAAATATCTTCTTCACTGGAACGGTTGGCTTCAGGGACTAGGGTTAATTCTTATAAAGACAATATTACTACTTCTTTAGCTAATACTTCAGCTAACTCTCAAATTAGTTCTGTATCTTCAGATATACAAAATGTCAATGAAACTCTTTCTATGCTTAGTATTGCTGATAAGGCAATCGAAGAACAAATCAATATACTTAATAGGATTCGGGTAAAGGCTGTTAATGCTTCTTCTGATGGATTAAATATTAGAGATAGAAAAGCACTACAAAATGAGATTAGATTACTTCTTGATGATTTAGATGAAATAGCACAACAAACTACATATAAAGGGAAAAAACTTCTTACTGGGGAGTTTATGAATAAAAATATTGCATTTGGCAGTAAAAGCAATTCTCAGTATAAATATTCTATAAATTCTTCTCAGAGTGATGATATAGGGCATGTAAGGTATGAAACTACTAATGGTGGGAGTCGTAACATTAGTAATCTTGCACTTAACTTTAAAAAGGTAGGGATAAATAAAGAAGATGTTCGTCTTGATCCATTTACTTTATCTTCATCGGCAGGTAAGACTCTTAAAGATTTAGTTAATCATATAAATTCTAACACTAATAAACTAGGAGGTATTAGAGCTATTTACAAAGAAGGAGTTGAACCTAATAAAGAAGATAAAAAGATTCTTAATAAATTGACACTAGCTACTAAAACTACTTCTTTTTATAAAGAAGAAGATTTTGAGTATGTGGATTATACTAAGAGTTCTCTAAGTTCGTATATATTCTCATCGGAGATAATGAAAACAAGTAATGCTAAGCCTTTAAAATCAAACTTATTACCTTTTAAAGAAATAAATACTAAGAAAATATATATACCAACCAAAAGAGAAAATTATACTTTTAAACAAGAAAGATTTCAAACAAAAATAGATACTCCTTATTTTCCTAATTTTAGGGCTACATCTATTGATACTAAAATAAATCCTCCTCCTATTAGAAAAGCTCCTTCTCTTGGTCCTTCTGATGTCAAAACAATAGGAACAGAAATATTTTTAGAAGTAGATGCAGATGATGGGCGTATTAAGAATAGAATAAATATTGATTTAGGAGCTAAGCTAAGATCTCCTGCTCCTTATAAATGGGCTAGTAATGTACATATACCAGCAAGTAGCACATCTATAGAAATGGAAATTAGCACAAAACATCCAGGTTCTGCGTATGATCAAGGTCCTCCAGGATACACATCAGCAAAATGGACTAAATATGAAGCAACCCTATTATCTGGCTCAAATAAAACTGGAACATATAATTTTATTGGTAGAAATAATAAAGTATATTATGTAAGGCTTCAAGCTTTAGGAAGCAATAGATATGATGCATATCTATTAGATCCAAATGGCGCTCTTAGTGATGGAGATGGGACATTAAAATATGGGAGTATGACTATAAAAGAACGAATATCTATTGGGATATTACGCTCAACACTAGAAATTAAAAATAATTTAAGAAATTTTCCTGACTTATCTAAGCCGTATGTCTTATTAGATGCAAAGAATATACCATTAGGATTAGAAGTAAGTCATAGACTAAAAAATGATGGGCAAACTGTTATAGTAGAGCTTGTTGGGTCAGCAACCCATCATACAGATGCTAATGATGAAGATAATATAAGATTCTCATTTGATGGCTATTTTGAAGGAGGTGTAGCTCCTACTAATGTAGCAGTTGCTCGTGTAGATTTTAAAGAAGTAGAAATTAAAACAAATGTAATAGGTCACTTTGAAGAAGCAACTGATATTGGAAGAATTGATAATAAAGTTAAAGTTACATTTGATTCAGACCTTGTTCCTCTTCCTGGTCCGATAAGTGGAACAAGACCAACTGGCTTAAATTCTAATCAGTTTCCTAACTATATGAAAATTGATAATACTTGGGTTCTAATTGATTTTACTTATAGAGAACGAACTAAAACAATAAACTATAATGGGAAAAATATTACTTTAACAATCGATCCATATCCTTTTAAAAATATTACTGTAAATGCTCCAGGTGTAGAAGCTAGAAATATACAGTTTAAAAACGAGGGTGGAGTATTTGGAGAGGGCGTAGGACCTGCAATTTCTACAACTAAACCTGATCTTGGACTAAAAATAACATCTCCAAACTTAAGGAATTTAGTAGGTTCAAATGTCAAACTTAGCTATATTATAGTTAATCCTAGTGAAGCTTTTGTGGCATTAAAGGGTATAGCCCGTCCTCATGATGTTGATATAACAAATCTTGAATTTGATTTTGATGGAACATTTAAAACAGGGGTAAATGCTAATTCTATTTTAGATGCTAGTATTGATTTTATTGTACCACCTTCTTTACAAGCTACTATATCTCCTATTTTTATAGAATCTAGCAATGATGATGGGAGCATAAGAAATAAAGCAATTATTAGCTTACAAAATGATGTCTTACCACTAACTAGGCCAAATGTTAGAACAGACACAAATATCATTGATCCACCTTTTTCTGCTTTAGATATGACAAATATTATATTAGATGGAGTTACTTATCCTTTATCAAAAGTTCCTTTGTCTATTAATTATGACTTTCATCAAAATGTTGGAGGTATAGATCGTTTTATATTTGTTAATGTAAGTGCTAATACATCTTTTACAAAATTTCTTGTTACAATATATGCAAATACATTAGAAGGAATAAGTAACATTAAGCTTGAAGGAACAGACTCTGGAGGAGTACCTACTCGAACTAGTAATCTTTTTTCTTTATTTAAAGAAGATGCAGCAAGAGTACCCCCCTTTCCTACTATGGATGATATGACTATAAATACTAGTTTTCTGCCAGCTGGATTAACTGTATCTTATAGGCTAATAAATCCATCACAAATAGAAGTAGAGCTTAAAGATAAGGCAATAAAACATCATGTAACAGACAGTATAAATAATTTAGAATTTTCATTTGGTGGAAATTTTAGTAGAAACTTAGTTCCTTTGAATGTTTCAAATGCAATAGTTAGATTTGTTACTCCTCTTAGAGCTACTATAACTGGGGTATTTAAAGAGAATCTAATTAATGATGGAAGTATTATAGATAGTAAGCCTATTATTGATTTACATGATACAGTAATTGGAACCAAAGAAGGTTTTATAGATAGAATATATACTACTAGCCAAGATAGTGCTAATGTAATGATACTTGATGGTGTTTCTACAACAATTCCTTTAGTAGGTATAGGTGGAGTTGATGAGACTACAGTTAATGGGATTACAATAACCCATTTAGGAGGAGATCGTTTTAAAGTTGATACAGGAAAAAAGATAACAGGATCTTTATTTAGTATTGGTATGCAAAGTGGATTAGGGAATATTGCTATTATTAAAGCTCAGCCACCTGTACCATTAATTCCTGATTTAGATATAACATCTCCTAATTTACCTTCAGGACTTCAAATTGAATTTGATATGTTACCTCATAACCAAAAAGTAAGCATAACATTAACTGGTCGTGCAAGTAAGCATATTGTAGATATAGATGATCTTATATTTAGTTTTACTGGGGATTTTTCTCAAGGAGCTCCTTCTAAATTTATAGGATTTGGTGGAGATAATTTTGCTTCTATTGATTTTATATCTCCTATACTTAGTATAAATAATCATCAATTTAGTGAAAGAACAGCAACTAATGGAACAATCTCAAATGCACTTACCTTAAATATTTCACAAGGTATATTTGTAACAAATATAGATGGTCGCATAAGCTTATTAGGAATTCCTAATAATTTAGAAAGTAGCTTTAAATTAATTAATGCTAGTAATATAGAAGTTACATTAACAGGTGTAGCTATTTCTCATAATGTAAGAGATAATCGTGATAAGGCTGGTGATTATTTAAAATTTAGCTTTGAAGATGATTTAATTGCTTTTAATCAAGAAGATTTAAGTGATTATGAAGTAACAACTCCTGGAATTGTTGGTAGTGTGCGAGACAAAATAGAAATAAAATTCTTAGATCCTATACTACTTATAAGTGGTCGCTCATTTACTGAACGAGCTAAAAATGACGGTAGAATTGATACAGTTTTAGATTTAAGAGTATTAGGGGCTTCTTTTGCTGATAATATTATAGATAAAATAAATATTGAAGGGTTGCCTCTTAATTTAAAAGCAAGTTTTAAGATAGCAGAAGATGATAATAGTACTATTAAGGTTAGTATATCTGGCAATGCTTTAAGTCATCAAAGTAGTGATAATTTACAGAATTTAAAGTTTACTTTTAAAAATGATCTTTTAACAAATACTGTTACAAATTTTAAATTTTCTCCTATTTATCTTGTAGGTTCTACTGATGATATAAAAGAATCAATTGAGCTTACTTTTTTAAATAATATTAGACCTATTGCTACAATGGATGGAGTATTTTCTGAAGTAGATGCTAATGATGGAAGCATTAGAGCTAAAGTATTTATTAATCTAAATGATAATTATGTATCAGCTCCTAATGTAACAACTAATCTAAAAACTCTTGTTCCTGGATTTAGTGCTATATTTACATCTCCTAATCCTTCTCAAATCTTAGTGGAGATAGTAGGAAATGCTACTAATCATTTAGATAGAGATGATGTAGATAATTTAATTTTTAGTTTTACTGGAGGGGAGTTTTCTTCTGGATTAGCTCCTACTGATATTGTATATGCTAGTATAGATTTTTTAGAGTCTATATTAGAGCTAGATAATGATACATTTAGAGAAAATATTCTTAATGATGGGACTATTGCTACTAGATTAAATCTTCATGTTACTTATGGATTTTTTGAAAATGATATTTTAAATAAAATTTCTATTAGAAATGTACCAAAAGGCTTAACAGCTAATTTTCTTAGAATAGATAGAAGAAATATAGAAGTTACATTACAAGATATAGCCATTTCACATGACAATAAAGATGATAGAGATGGGACTTTAAATCCTTATTTACATTTTGATTTTAAAAATGACTTAGTGGAATACAATAAGGCTAATCTTAATAGTGGAGGGGTGTATTATGATAAAACAAATGTCAAAGATGCCATCATTGTTGATTTTGTGCAAGGGAATGCTAGCTTAAAAACTGATACTTTTACAGAAAGTGAGCTTAAAAATGATGGTAGTATTAGTAATGATATAACTTTAACTTTTGATAGTCCTCTTAATCCTGGTATTACCCCTAATGACTTAAGCTTACATGGATTACCTTATGACCTACCCAATGGATTATTGCCTGTATATGATTTTAGAATACCTGAACAAGAAATTGTAGTTTCTTTTTTAGGAGCTGCAAAAAACCATAAAGTAGCTGATAATTTAGATAATTTATACTTTAGTTTTACTCGTAATGTATTAGATAATAATATTCAAATAGGAAATGTGAGTGGAGTTTCTATTGAATTTTATGAGATGAAAATTAATCCACTAACTAATACATTTTATGAAGATGGGGCAAACATAGGAAGTATAAAGACTGTTATCACTTTAAATATTACAGGAAATAGTATAAATAATTCTGTTGGATTTAATGCTTTAAATAAGTTAATTACTGCTAGTAATGTTCCTGCTGGTCTTTCGGCTGTATTTAGAAAACTTGATGCTTCTAATATAGAAGCAAGATTAATTAATGAAGCAGATTTCCATACTGCTACTGATAGCATTACTAATTTAAACTTTTCTTTTGCTCAGAATTTATGGAGTATGCCTACACAAGGACAAACAGTAGATAATTTACATGTAGATTTTTTTACAAGAGCTCGTATTGAAATTGACCCTGCAGATAAATTTTCTGAAGGTATGCTTAATGTGGGAAGTATAGATAATGCTATTACTTTAAAATTAAGTGGGGGAATATTTTCTGATATTAAAAATAATAATTTAAAAAATTATATTAGAGCCTTTAATGTTCCAGCTGGATTAAGTGCTGTGTATAAGATGATTTCTCCTGCAAAAATAGAGGTTACTTTAAGAGGAAATGCTCTTAGCCACGATAATAAAGATGATGTATTAGACTTAGAATTTACTTTTGATTCATCTATCGTAACTACTAATTCTACTATATCTAATATACAAACTGAGATTGATTTTTTTAATATTCCTAAGCTTACAGCTAGTAAAATTTTTGTAGAAAGTACAAAAAATGATGGAAGTATTCGAGAAAGTATTACCATTAGTGCAGACAATGGAGTAGAATTCATTACCATACCTCCTGCTGATTGGCGAACGGTGATAGATGTACGAAATTTACCAAATAAATTAACAGCTAGTTTTGTACGAATAGATGATTTGCATTTAGAAGTATTTTTAAGTGGAAAGGCCGATGCACATGCAAGAAATGATAGTATTAGTAATTTAATATTTACTTTTGATAAACAAGCTTTTAGTAATAATGCTTATGATGTAAGGGTTAATAGTGGGATTGAATTTTATGATAAGCCTATTATTACTATGCGACCTACTATGGTTGAAAGCATTAATAATGATGGCACGATAGCAAATGATTCTATTTTTTTAATAGAAAATGATACTTGGAATATAAAAGAAGATTTTACCTATGCAGCTAAAGCCTTTAAGGCTGATGATTTAGATATTGAAAAAATAATAATAGATGGTGTAGATATATTAAATGGTAGAGGACCCATGAAGATTGAAGAGGTAGTTTCACAAATGGGATACAATACTAATGGAGTTGGGATTACTAGTAATGGTGGGCAACTGCTTACTATATATGCAGATAATGTAAATGGGGATTTAATCTTTTTTTCTAATGAAATGCCTGAAGGTGACTCTGTAAATGTAAAATTTAAGCTCAAAGGATATGGCTTTAATAATGCAGACTTTTTAAAAGATGACCCTAGTATAGATCATAGATTTGGAAATAGTAACGCAATAAGTATTAAAGATATAGGGAAATATATATTTCCTAATAGTTTACCAGTTGGATTAACACCTAGTTATACATATATAGATAGAACACATATAAAAATAAAGCTCGAAGGCAATACACCTGAGGCTTTACAAATAGATACAAAAGTATTTTTTTCATTTGATGGTATTTTATTACAACATAGAGTAAATGCCAACGAAGCCAGCGGTTTCGTAGACTTCATAGACAGAGCAACTTTAAGCCTAAGCTCTTACACCTTTAACGAACAAAGAGGTGTAGCTAATCAAGGAAAAATAGCTAATATAATTGAATTATTTATAGATGGAGATAGCTTTAATTCAGAAGCCACAGCTATTGCTAATGGATACTTTCAATTAAATGGACTACCTCCTGG